>JAQIXG010001720.1:0-20543 GCA_034700105.1 Oconnorella tubifera | reverse complement strand
AAAGAGAGAGAGAGAGAGAGAGAGAGCGAGAGAGAGAAACAGGCTGTCAAACTGTAAGAGCACATACTGATAAGTTAAAGAAATAGATAGAGAACATACAAATGCATGATTTACTGTCCGGTGAGGCGATATAGTCATTCATGCAACTACAGAAGTAGTTGCCTTGAGTATTTGTACAATTGCCACCGATACAAGTTTCATTCTCAACACACTCATCAATATCTAAACAAAATATCTGGCTCGCGAGTGGAGCACATGAAAAGTAGTAGGCTCGCGAGAAGGGTACTCAATAAGGAGGATGATAAAAATAGGAGTGTATGCTTTAGAAAGGTACATAAGAACGAAAGATGATAGAACTAAATTATATGTTATTTAGTTGGGAGAAGGCTACATCGTGAAGGACAATTCAAGAGTATGATAATAAGTTATTAATAAGATTGGGAAAATCTATAGAATCTAAATATAGTACCACTGCAGACGTTCCGTGTTGACTTAAGCTCAAAACTTGTATTTCTTTGATATCCTTCGTTACAAGAACATTCATAAGAGCCTGGCTTATTGAGGCAACGTCCATTAGTGATGTCACAGGTGTGTGTTGATGACTCAGCACATTCATCATTATCTACACATGTGCAGAGTTAAATAAGAATTTGATGATATACATATATATATATATATATATATATAGGTATGTTCCATCAAATGGTCGACATATTACCACGAACTCGTCTCTGGTCACGGTTTCTCACAACATCAACTAAGTCTTTGGAAATATCCAAGTATGACCAAGATGACCGATTTATTGGGTCATTCCCAGCGGGTCTTGGGACTGGCTCTCTCGCCCGATGGTTCAACAGTGGCAAGTGCAGCTGCTGATGAAACGCTATGCTTCTGGAAGTGTTTTGAGAGTGATGGAAAGGTTAAGGGGAAAGCTGGGAAGGGTGGTTCGGTATCGGCGCGTGGTTTTACTCAGGGAAGGGAAGGGTGGTTCGGTATTAGATAGTGGCTTAATGTATGTTTGGGAGATTTTTCATGGAGTAGTAGAGAATCGGACTTAATAGGTTTGAGAGTTATTTAGAGAGTGATATTTCACTAACTTTTTTATAATTTGAATGTTTTTTAAATTATAATTATAATTTAAATGCCTTTTATTTGATCTAAGAAGAATGTAGAAAATAATAAGTGATTTTTTAGCAAGTATATTTTTCATATTGAATTTTATATGAATTTTTAGACACACTAAGTATATTTGAAGGTGATAATAGTGCAAGCAGATGCATAATATATTTCTGTATTTAGTCAGAGTTTCTGCATATTATTTATTAGATTCTATAATTTAACATTTGTAGTGAGATCTCATTTAGTAATTTTTATCACCTCGTTGGTGAAAGTTCGGGGTAAGGAAAATCTTGTATAACCAGTGGGCTATACACGACGGTAATTTAACTTTTTTACTACAACTCGGTATCTGGTCTTGATCCCTAATTCAAATTCTAACAGTTAGACGGCAGTTCTTTCTCTGTTAATGTCTACTAAACGATATCGATTTAGATTAAGCAATGAGATTAACAAGTTACATGGGTGGGATTTGTTAGAAAATTAGACCTCACTACAGGTGATTTTATTGTGTTTCATTATTTGCTCGGTTGTGATGTTTTTTTCTATAGTATTATCAATTAATCGTGTTTCAGTATTTTTTAAATTGCCTTAGTTGTGAGAAGGTACATAGTAATTAAGTATGATTGTATTATTGTGTAGTAAGTTTTAATAAGTGCGTATTTTTATTCTCAATCACTCCTTCCCCTGACGTGATAAATTAAAAAAAACTTTCCAAAAGAAGATGCAAGAGATATAACTTAGTGAGATAATAAATTTAATATCTAGTTTAATGAGCTCACTATTCTCGACAGATTAAAGGTAAAATAAACACGTTTCAGAATATATATTAATAGCAATACAAATTTATTCTTTTTTCTAGCATTATTTTTGCATAGATCGGTTTTGTATCTTGTACTATGTGATATATTTTGTGCATTGTCATCTATTGAATATTTTTATAGTTGTATTATTTTTTTCTAGTAATTTCTGCGCCTTAACTTTACGTAAGCATTTACAGCTTATTTTTCCAAGCGTTTGATGTTCGAATTCGATGAATTAAAAATTAAAATTATAACTATGCACTATATTTCTGTTATTATTTCATGAACGGCAAAAATACAATACACGCTGGAATCATTAATTAATAAAAAATCAATCTTTAAATTACATGCAACAGTTTGTTTCTGATTTTGTTTCAGAATAGATTTTTTTTCACTTTAATTCTAGTTATTCAGAGTTGAAATGCAGGAAATTTAGCAGCAGTTGGGTCCAGTAGATCTAGCAGGAAGTATATTGTACCTGCCAATCCTAAAATGAAAAAATCTTTTTTTCAATTTCATTTGAAACGTGTTTGAGCCTCGTTTTGTATAACGTAAGCTCGACTAAATTTTAGCAATTTCAAGTTTCTAATATCATACTCAATAAAAAATATCTTGAAAGATGTTCTTTTACTGTAAAGTTAACAAAAAATGAAAGTTTAGTTCTTTATCTTAATTATTAAAATATAAAGATCATAAAACAAGAACAGAAATGACCTTCAAATAGTGAAAAAGGTCGGTCGGGTGTTCGGCAGCCATGCTTATTGTAATCCAGACACCATTCTCCAAACTATCGCAAGTAAAGAACAAAACAAATCACTACATTGTGGTATTTAAATTCAATTTGTATACATTATACGAATGCATTTGGTCAGAAGGCAAAATTCAGAACCAAAATGTTCGCTATTTGAATCCTGTGCGCAATTACAATAATCAAATCTAGCTTCTAAACATCTTTACTTATTTCGAAAAGAAATCCATTACAACTTTTACAAACGACTAGGCAGTTTATATACAATAAAAAAAAGTTTATATATACAAAAGTTTATAATAAATATTAATTATTAATTAGTAAAACTAATTAAAAATGAACCTTAATCGCTCGATGCAGATACATCTGATTGCCCGTCGTGTTATAAAGAAGAAGGAAGCAGTACGCGTTTCCTGCGCTCCCATGACACACCCCGTACCCTTTCTTCAGTAATCCTCTTCTCCAGACCAATTCAGCGCACTCTTTAGCCGCCTTCTCGTACTCGACTTTGTGGAATAATTCAAAAGCTTTGATGAACATATAAACACACCCTGGGGCCCCATGACACCAGTGCACCAACTTATCCCCTCCCTCACTACCGAGAGATGATGGGTAGTTCCCGGAGGGGTACTTAAGGGTCAGCATGAAGTCAACGGAAGTTTTAATTAGATCCATTTGGGAACTGGACAACGGGCACTGGAAATTAAAATGATTCGTTGAAAATGTATAAGTTAGTTAATATTCAGTACAGTCAAATGTAAATGAAATCATGAAAGTCATGAAATAAAAATATTACAATATACACTAATAAGCTAATATTTGTCTTAAATTTTCCAACTTCACCATTTTTAAATAATGCATCATAAGCAAAACAATTATTATTAGAAAAATCTGAAATATAAAAAATTTAAATAAAAAGGCAATGGCATACCTGCATGAGAATGTAAAGAATCCCAGCAAGGCCATGGGCGGCGCCTAGGTACTTCTTGTCATGCCACTCAAACATAAGCCCCACCTTCAAATGTTCCCTTTCAGCCAATTTTCTGCCATGATCAATCAGACAGCGTACAACCTAAACAGTAAAACATAAAAGTAGGCGTAAAGCATTAATGTCCAGATTATTATTTTATCATCTATAGATGTCTAGATTTACCCCTATAAATAGATATTTTACAGAATCAATTCATGAATTTGATGAAAACAATAAATGCAGCATAACTGGATAAATATAAAGATAAATACAAAAAAGACAACTCAATGAATACAGTATATATACAAATGCAGTTTAACTGAAAGTAAAATAAAAGTAAAATGTACAAATATCATCAGCATGCTACCAGGAAATAAAACAATTTAGTAATATAAAAATATATATATATACGAGTGCCTAACATAGTTTACAATACCATTTCACATGAATCTAATGTTAGAAATTGAATACCTTGTTAAAGGGTGTAGCAAGTGGCAGAATTCTAATCACACCGGACTCAAACCCATGATCTATCAGTTCCTAGTTCCCCGACACTAACTATTTAGCTGCAATCATTGTAGATATAACTTTTACAAACCAGTTTAAAAACTTACTCCATTTTCAAACCCATTTTAAAAGAATTTCTTACCTACTGCAATATTATTTGCCATAGAACAGAAACAATCATTAAATTTAGAGCACTTTAAGAAGATTCTGCAAAATGAAAAAAACTTTTGATTCTTTTTTATGCAATAAACAAAATTCAAATAAGAACATGAATGAAGCAATCATTATGACCTTGTCAATGTGGCTTGCATTTACAACAGACTGACTAATATTACGCCGAACAAAAAGAAGTGCAAATATGTAACCAGCTCGTCCAAATAATACTTCATCCGGTAAACTGGTATCATGAATTACGTCATCAGACATTGATAGCAACCTAAACGTCAAAAGACATGAATGGCATTAAAGGAAAATCTAAAAACTCATATAATTAACATAGAAAAATTGATTGAAATTGATTAAAATAACAGAGAAAACACAGATTTTTGCCCTATAAAATAAATTATTAAAAAATAAAATTTTCTTTTTAAAATATATTTTGCTAGTTTCGTGTAATAGAAAATCATATTTAAACAATGACAATTTTGCAACAGATCTTGCTTTAAATTATAAATGATGACTTAAAGATTGGATTGCAAGCACAGATTACCAATTACCTGATCTAGCATTTAAACAGTTGTATATTAAAAACCTCTAATCTTTAATTAAAGCAACAAAACATCTAATTTAGCACAAATTACTTCATTTTTACCAGAATTAAATAAATCAATTCTACAAAACCAAGGCTGCATTCCAAAACTTAATTGTACCTAGCTATGCAGTCATGTGACTTCTCCTCTTGACCAATCATGTGATAGATGAGAGCCCCTACAGCCAATGGGCCGGCATCTCCGCCCAGAAAGGCGGCCCTACCAGGCCTAGCTTTAAGATTATCCAATGAGCTGTCAATATAAAGCTTAGCCTTGGCTAAGTAGGGACAAGATTTAACTTCTTCCCCTTGTGGGACAGAGCCTGTCAGCTTGCGATGTAATTGCACATACATCAGAGCTACACCTATATTAATTACATTTAGAGCCAGTGAAATGATTGCCTAATTTCAATAATACTATAAGCATCTATTTATAAGCTAAATTGTATTAAGCTAATTTTGTGATATAAGGTTACAAAGAAAATCCAGTATATTACATGATAAAACTAGTTCTGCTGAGGACTAATGAGTTCAGGATAATAATAATTCTGTTCAGAAATAACAAGCTTCAAAGTAATAGATATAAGTCATTTACGCACTTTTAAATACTGCAAGAACCAGAATAAAATAATGCAATTTTATCATTTGGGCATACTGGGCTGAGATCTTACCAAATTGAAAAAAGTCACTAAATAATTTCAAAACTCTCTAATGACAAATTTAATTTTTCAGATACCTTACACAATACGGTGATAAGGGACAACTACAAAACTACAACAATTTAAAGGCTACTTTAATGACAGATCTGAATGACTCAAATTTAATAAAATTACCCGCTGTGCCAGTATATACAGAGAAATCTTTTGCATCAGATTGTGGATTTAACTGTGCCTCGTGTTTCTTTACCAATTCTTTAACACCGGATATCAGTTTCTGAGATAATTTGAAATCTAGCTAATGAATCCAAAAACAACAAGTTATATTTATCAAATAAATATCTTTTGTTCATTAACATTAATAACAATTTATTAACTATATTAAATCATACGTCATTCTTACAAACTAAGTTTAAATAAGGCCGGTTAGTTTGACTAAATTGTAATTTTATCTAAATTTCAATCTTGACGAAAATTCTAACCCCAATCCATAATTAACCCCTAACTTCACAAGTTTTTACATAAAATTTCCTTTTACACAAATCCTTACTTTTCCTCTAGCATCCAGAATCGCTTCATTATTGTAATCAGGAAAATTATTCTCAAATTCCCTCGTTGATTCAGTCGCTGTCAGTTTTCTCTCACTCATTATAACAGATAAGTGAACTTATCGATTAGGAATTTTATTAATTATTAATTAAGATTTTTGATTATTAATTTAATTAATAAGAAAAATCAAATGTTTGTTTTATGAATGAAAAATGTGTATTTGTTGATTGTTTACTATTTAAATAGGTCATCGTTGTTTATATAGGTCAATTAGGCCTCGTTTATACATTATCAATATTTAATTCATGTTTGATCCATTTTAGCAATAAATTTATGTTAAGATGTACAGGCAATCACATAAAAGGACACTAGTTAAAGTATCACAAGAAATAATTTGAGCCCAATTAAAGAAAACTGTATACAGTGCAAATTACAGTACTTTATTTAATCAAATTTAAAAATTCATATAAATTGCATATAAATACATGAAATATAGAGCTATCATAGAAATATAATCGATCTATTTCATAATAAAATACATATTAAACGTTATCACTAGAAATTGATTATAGTGAGATATTCCCATTTCTCTTCCATCTCTTTGTCTGATTGTCATTTAAATGTATACGCAAGCATTTTATGCATTCAAGCTAGCTGTATGGTATTATTATCAGCTATAAGATAATCTACTTATATACCTCCATCAAAGTAAATGAATATAAAATGTAAATAAATATAATATTAAATTTTGTACTTGGATTTGAGAAATCATTTAAAAGAACCACTTTTTATTCCGAAATAAAATTCTGGATTGATACCAATATACAATGTTATTATTACTGCAGTATAATACAATACAAAATAATATAAATTATACTAGGATTACTATTACAATATATATTTACTCAATTGTTAAATAAATAACTCTATATTGCTCCCTTCATTGCATAAATTACAATAAATACATAATAATGTAAATCACATAAAAAATAAACATTGATCATTCAATTAGAAGGCCAGTAAAGCGTTTCATAATTGTTCATTATAAAAAGCCAACAATGTAAGAAATGCATATATAATTACATAATATATGAGTTCCATTTTTCAAACTCAGAGGTTGACTTCAATTGACCGAATGTAAACTATAATTTGAAAAACAATACACAAACTTGCATATACCGAATATACATACCGAATACTGCAAATAATATCATAAATTTAAACGGAATACAATAGAAACAGTGGAATTTAGAGTCGAGATAAAGTTGATTCCGTACGTTCATAAAAGAGAATATAAGCATCAGAAGAGATGACTTTCGACATTGATATATTGGAAACCCTGCAAAACAAAACAGTCTGTCTTTAAAAACTTAATTAGAGAAGTGTTATTAGCTACTATATACATTTTCCCACAAAGATAATGCATATCTAGGATATATTCAAATTATACAATTTCTTTACAATTAAAGAGAAATCTTAGATTTGTAAGATTTCTTACAAATGTTAGATTTGTTATATGCAATATAACAATATAATAGTTGCTATATAAGCAAGAAAGAAGTAAGATTAAAATAAATAAAATAGATGTAAGAAAAAGTAAAGATTAACCGGGAATCATTAAAAAAATGCCAGTCAGCGGTGTAAGGATGTTTCGCCGCTGCTGTATAATGTCCACCAGAGGTCCAGCCAGAGTGATTAGACACAGCGTACAAACTGTACAGCATTTGTGGACAGCAAGCACCATTAGCAGCTGGGCTACCAGCTGCTGAGCTAAGAGTAGAGCTAGGAGTAGCCAGGACTGAAGCAGAGACTGAAGAAGCAGCTGGGCCAGGATTGAAAAAGCCAGCAGCAAATGAAGCCATATTGATTGCACTAGGACATTTTATTTCTTTCTGTATCTTTGATGTATATAAAAGACCCTGACTGAATCGTTTTAGATCTGTATTTAAGCAAGGTAGAGTTAAGAGAAATAGATATAACATTATATTCATTATAGAAATATATGACGAGATGCTATTTTAAATCTAGTAAGTCTGTATTAACAAAATCTTTCAAGAAATTCAGTAAATATTTAATTATTAGTCATACTAATAATTAAATACATTATTTGATACACAATTTTATATGCATCTACTGTATATAACAAAGAAATAAAAAAGACGGACAAAACAGATAAAAGGATACGAATGATGAGAACTTTTGGAAACTTTTCGATAGAGAATCGTTTTGTACAAGTTTGTTTTTGTTTGCATCCAGAACAAGTCTGAGAAAAACACAACAAAACTTCACTAAATAGTCTCGTTCGTTATAGCATTCATTATAAACACAGTTCAGTAAATCTCAATAAAAAAAGCAGTTAGTGAACAAAAGGAATAACTAAATAATAAATAATGAACAAAGAATAATTGTAATTAATAAAAGATAATGGAACAGCAATAACAGTTAATAAAAGTAATCAATGTTTAAAAATAACCATATAAACCTTAAAAGTGAAGAAATTTGTTTTGGACTAGCATCAAAAACGAGACTATATAGACAAAGAATAAAATAATGTGAGATAATTACCGGACGTTCATCTCCAGTTAAAACTTCTATTTGCATAAACATCTGTAGACAGTCGTGTAAGCTAACGTCTCTTTTTATCTGCAACATCAAAAACAAAAACAGCTTGCCACATTAAGCTACACAATATCTATATCTGAAATTTGTAATCCAGTTTACCACTTAAAAGTGAAAACTAAATAACAATTGCGTATTAAATAAATAATAATAATTTTGTATTACAATTATAAAAGTAATTCTAAAGTTAAATTGTAAATGATTTTTATTTTTTCTCTGCTTTATTGCTTAAAATTTTATAAGAACAAAAAGGCTATTTATTGCTCGACAATAATTATAAATAATCAAATATACTACATTAAAACTCAATAACTAAACAGCAGAAATTATATACAAATAATATTCAAAGATATTCATCTGCTTAAACAATTCAAGAATGCAAATGAAGATAAGAATAAAACACAACTTGTTTCTCTAGATCACCCTTGGATGAGAATTTGCATGAAAATTTTTAAAACTTTTGACGCAAGTGTTATTAAACAATGTCAGTTCTTTGCGGGAACGCTTCCCATAATGCGTCTTTATTCGATTAAAAGAATGACATTTTGGTCAAAACTAGAATTTTCTAACAATAACTTATTGAAAATAATATATAACATGTGTAAATTTTTAGACGATATAGACCTTGTAGATAGATATAATTGTTCATGTGAATTATTTTACGAAGATTATCACACTATAGTTCGGGATAAATTTTACAATGATACATTTGATTTGATTAATTGACATTTTATATGCATATGTGTGTATGTGCATGTCTGTATATGTATGTGTTTGTATAATATGTATATGTATAGGTGTAGATATTTATATATAGCTGTATGTGCATATGTGTATGTACATGTGGATGTGTATGCATATTCATATGTTTATGTATATATGACACATTAAAGTAAAAACAACTTATCTGTGATTTGTGTATAAATATGCAATAGTATAACCTTAATTATACACATATAATTGTTGCACAGATTTATGTTTATTTATATTCATTTTATTTTCAGCTATATTTACTACCGTTCGGTGATATAAAGATTTATGTATATAAGAAAAACACTGCAAACAATACCTGTCCAATGGGAAGAGAGATATCAAGAAAGGGCTCATATGTGACCGACGAATGACCACACGCGGTGCATGTTAGAGTACTTCTCAATTGACCAACAAATATATCTAACAATCAAATCAACTTGCATTTTATCAATTAAAAAACATTGCAAATTGTATTTAGTATTGAACTTAAGTTTTTAAAAAGTATATTCCACTATCAAGCTCATTAAATTGTAACAGAATCAGTCTTTTGAATGTTCTCTATAGCCAACTGACTACAATTCCTAGATATCCATACTATGCAGAATTATGCTCAACTATACAGTCTTAATCTTAGTCATTCTAACAGTAGTTTAGGCTTCCTGAATTAGACCACAAAATTATAAAATGGAGACTACATATATACAAACTAACCAATAATCTTGCTATTTTGCATCTCTCTGTATTTTTGCCAACAATACTGAGCATTTTCTGACTCTGTATCAGAACTGAATAATACAAAAGAGTACATTATTACTTTATATAATGTAATACTTCAAAAGTTCAAAATTGAAAAGTAAGCTTAACATCCCAATTACCTGTATACATAATCTAAAACTTTGATTAGATAAGACTATAAAATATGACAGAGTCTTAGATAAGCAATAATCCTTGAGCAGATTATACATTAAATTATTTTTCATAAATGTTGACAAATTATTCCACTGACCTGTTTGCAGAAGTGGTAAGCGATGCATGACTCTTAGTCACGAGTGAATGGTTCAAATCTTCATGCAAACCTTCGAGTAGATATAAGAGAAATTCATGCGCATCATGTTGACTGCATTAAAACAGTAAAAAAGCATTATTGTACATTTCTGATATAATAATTCAAATCTCACCGACTTCTAATTCTTTCAATTCTTATTACCAAATGCTGTATATTTTTAATAATGTACTTAGCATAGCTTTATTAGCTCTTTTTGGTTTTAATTAAAATGGAAAGTAACAATGATATAAAATTACTTCTACACAAATGAGAAATAAGAATGACAGATTGAAATAAAATAAACACAAAAAGAAATCTTACATGAAAACAATGAAAAAAAGAAATATGACCTGTAGCCGAGAAACTTTCGTGCAAATCTTGCAATCTGATCTTTGAATTCACACGGTGCAACTATGCCTCTGTCTTCTTGCACCATCTTCAGTACATTCACGTAAGCTACACATACAGATACACATAAAACACACGCGCACACACAGCAACATATGCATCGTTTGTTCATTAACACAAGTCATTTCAGCACAAAAAAGAAATACAAAATAGTTCAGAATTCAGAGTTGACATAAATTAATAACTCTTCTCACAACCGTATCCCAACAAATACAATATCAAAAATATACATAATCTTTACTACACAGAAAAAAAAAGGTATCAGTCTATAATTTATTCCATAATTTATTAAATATATATATAAAAGCTGTATAATCTTGCCAGTTATTATAGATCCCTTCATACGACTAGTCTGTCTGTTTATATCTGACTTATACTGTCCGCTAAGACAATACTCTGTCAGATAGGTCGTATGCAGCAGACATTGCAGGATACTGTTCATAAAACACTGAAACAATAATAAGACAAATTTATTGACAGTATCTGAAATAATCTATCACAAATCTAGGTAGCTATTTATTTGGTAGCTATCATACCTTGGTGGCTATTTATTTGGTAGCTATCAAACCTTGGCGGCTATTTATGAAGATATACTGCATTAACCAGTTGAAAACATAAACAATTTGAGAGAGGGAGGAGTGGGTGATGTTTGCATATCACTTAATGTCACATCAGCACAATTGTATATGTACCAGACAAGTGATGAGTAAAACACTCGATTCTTAGCATAGGCAACTTAAATGCTCCCTTATCAAATAACTGCAGATCGGAAAATATTTCTAAAATGATTTATAATAATCAACTCACAGTATTGCCCAGATTTGATAGACCAGCTACAGACAAAACTTTGGCATTTGTCTCCAATCTAATTAGTTTTAAACTCTCGTCATTATTTTGCTGAGTAGCATCACGAAGCTAAATAAATGTACAATTCCAAACTTAATATTAATCAGATCATTATAAAATATTCAACATTAAACAATCAATTTAATTATTGTGCAGTATCACTTGTATATTGTAGCCTTAATGCAAAAAGGTTTAACTTGGACAAGAGCAAATCGAAAGGTTATCCATCAAAGAAAATCTTTACATTAATTAATGAGATAAAAATTGACGCTGAAGTCTAAAGAATCAATATAAATATTGAAAACATCACTGCAAACGTATTAACTCGAAATAAAGAGTATTATTAATGTTATACTAATATTCACGTCTAATTTAATATATCCATAGCAATTTACAATCAGCTATAAAGTGATCTCTACCCAATATGATTTAATTATAAAAATAAACTTATAATTCTTATTATTATAATCAATGTCAAGTTATTATAGACGAAAACATTACTTTATAAGATTGACTAGGAATTCCTTCGCATTGTATTTTCACGACAATTGAATCAACATCTGAACCTCCCGTAACTAACCCCCTCTCTCCTAACCCTAAAACTCTGTCCACTTTTTCTAAATCAGAATGCTGTGAAATTCCATTCACCAAATTCATGTCATCATTAACTGTAGAGTCAGATATAATATTCTTTGAAACTGATGACAATTTTGTGAGACCATTACATTGAGTTACATTGCTTTTATCCTTTGTGCCTTCCCCTGTAAAAGTCTTACTTGCTGCACATTTTTGAATGAAAACAGTTCGATACGGTTCAATACAAATTTGTTTATCAATCAGATTTTGATCTTGAAAACTTAGATCAACAATCCCATTATGATTAACAATTCTATTGTGATTTATATATCCAATTCTCTGCTCATCAACAAATCTCAATCTATTCAAATTTGTTTTCACAAATGATTCAGATTTGACACCATGATAATTTGAACAGCTGGGGCTGGATTTCTGTCCCAGTTTAGCGCAATGGTGAACTGGTACAAGATTCTCAGAGGCGCCTAAAGTCCAGAATTGAAAACCATCAGGTTGTGGAAGAATCTCGGTATTTTCCTTGGAATGTAAAATGACCCCGTGGGGCCAAACAGAAGGCTTGTACTCATTGCCTAAGTTGATATCAATGACATGATGTTGAGATGAGACCGACTTGAGACAAGATGATATATTTACTCGAGACATTTTTTATACTGAAAAATATATTATGTTCAACTTAAAGACAAGAACTTTTTAATGAGACATAAAAATACTTCATACTTTCATATAATTAATTAAGAAAAATAATTCTTATTTTTCACTATTTTGATTATAACTCGATCAGTTTTTATTTTATCAATTTTTTAATAAAATTTATATTAAAAAACTCTTTGCTTTGATGAGCGATGATATAGCTTCCTAACTAAACTTGCGCGTTTTCAGATTATACCGTGTTTAGGTGTATACAGATTGTACCATATTTGCACATTTTCAGATTATACCATATTTAGGTACATACAAATTGTACCATATATGCACGTTTTGAGACCATACAAAGTTTAGGTGCATACAGATTGTACCATATTTGCACGTTTTTGGACCATACCATGTTTAGGTATGTACAGATTGTACCACACTTGCACATTTTTAGATCATACCGTGTTTAGATATATACAGATTGTACCATATTTGCACGTTTTCAAACCATACCACGTTTAGATATAGATATAGAGACTACTATATTTGCACGTTTTCAGACCATACCATGTATAGATATATACAGACTACAAAATTTGCACGATTTCAGATCATACCGTGTTTAGGTGTATACATATTGTACCTAATTTGCACGTTTTCAGACCACACTATGTTTAGGTATATACAGAATGTACCATATATGCACGTTTCGAGACCATACAATCTTTAGATGTATACATATTATACCATATTTGCACGTTTTCAGACCATACCATGTTTAGGTACATAGAGATTATACCATATTTGCACATTTTCAGACCATACCATGTTTAGATATATACAGATTGTACCATATTTGTACATTTTCAGACCAAACCATGTTTAGGTGTGTACAGATTGTACCATATTTGCACGTTTTCAGACTCTATCATGTTTTGGTATATACAGTTTGAGCTATGTTTGTACGTTTTCAGACCATACCATGTGTAGGTAAATACAAACTTGACCATATTTGCATGTTTCAAAACCTATCATGTTTAGGTATATAGCAACTTTTACCATATTTGCACATTTTCAAACCATACCATGTTTAGATATATGCAGACTTTAGCATAATTGCACATTTTCAGACCCTACTAAGCTCACTAGGTTCAATTCCTATTAAGCCCAAATTTTACAAAAGAGCAGCTACAGAACTAGATTTAAATCGTAAAGCCAAGTTACTTGAAGTTTAGAGGCAATCACTTCTTTTAATAAATAGGTGAATTGAGCTTGAATAAATGAATCGGTCAAGCTAATTATTCGCTGTCATGAAATGATTACAATTATAACATTTGTACCATTAGATCTATCTCAACATTAAAACCAATAACTTGAACACATAATATACGCACAGCGACAACACTAAACCTCTACGTCACAGCCCCCGTGCACTACGTACTTTGCATTATTCCCCTCCCATACATCCTCAGTTAAACTAAAATGAGGAATCTTTCTAACAACCACTACCAGTCTAATCATCCCTTGTTCTAATCTAAACATCGTTCCGTCGACTGCGGAACCATTTAGTAAACTATCGCACGTTATAATCCACGACTGAGTGGATGAATATTCCGTATCATGCCACACTATCGGAAGAGTCTCAGGCGCGATATAAAGTGATAGGAACGCTTTAGCCGAAGCGTCGTGGTTTATACTAAAGGCTAACGTGTCGATGATACTGTCTAGGGTATGAAGGGGTTGCTGACGGGTGGCTCGTAAGTATTTTTGTAGGGGTCTAGCTAGGATGGGATAAATTGATTGAGCCGTTTCATGGGGGGTCAAACAATGACCATCATCGGTATCTAAAGTAATAAAATTCAATGAAATTAAATACTAGTTGAAGAATAAAATTATTGATTAAAGTAAAAAAATAAAATAAAAATGAATCTATTCATTGATGGTGGTTTCTTTGCTTGTTTGGACAGACAGACAAACAGACAGAGAGACAGACAGACAGAAAGAAAGACAGACAGAAAGACAGGCAGACAGACAGACAGACAGACAGAGTAGGGATATGACTTTCTACACAAATATTAAGTCTACAAAATTAAAAAAATGCCCAAATACAATTTATTTTGCTTTAATAAAACATTCTATTTGTTTCATTGACAGTAGAAGTAAATATAAGAGTTACATCACCTTTATCTTGTTGTAAGCGCTGTATATTAGTGAAAGCTTCTTGTGCAGCCGTTATAAGTCTACTTCTTCTTTTTCTTACTTTTCTATCATGCTCAAGCTCATCGTAAAATCTCTGATTGTGACCTAAATGATAAAACATCATCAAAATCATATCATTATGCATATCACCATATATCATTATGAAGTTTTAACTACATTATACTTACTAAAGTCTTAATTACAGTTTAAGAATAACATCTCAGACATAGCAGCCGATATAAGTTTCTAGCTAAAGGGTGCAGCAAGTCAGAGAAATATTGCGCTTCACACTTAGTTCAGAGGATTCAATCATGGAATCAGTCGTTTCCGAGTCCAGTGCTCTACCATTTCACCAATGAGCATAAAACTAATAATAAATAATAAGTTTTGATTAAATAGTATATCAATTGATAGCAACTAATGAAAACATGTACTAAAAACTTGCAGTTGTTTACTCAACAATATTAAATTATTATAAAATAAATGTCAACTAAATACAAAAAATAAACAACAATAATAATAAACAAAAATAACTTTTTATAATAAAATAAATAAAAGTACAATTTTTAAAGAGCACCACGTACCTCCCCCGCTAACCTTTGACCCTGTCACTGAACCCCCACCCCCGTCTCCCCCCCTACTCGTAGAAGGTTCAATGTCAGATGTTCCATCTACATTATAAACTTTAAAGCGTGAAGTGGCCGCATTTCGCGATGATTTAAGTGACAGATGAGATTCAAGGTAAGGATTATAGAGAGGAAAATCATTGTAGTATTGTGTGAGGCACCATGTAGCGAGTGATTGAATAGAAAACTGGCCAACTGTGTACGATCTGGCTCAATGAATAAATAATATATACAGTTAAACAGAAACTTTGTAATCCGTTTTACAATCTGCTTGTTGCCTAATATCACACCAGTGCAAAAAGAGCAGACAATGAAATGACTATTCAAATATAAATAAAATGATGAAGGGATGTTGTCAACATCATATCAGATGATGATTTAATTAAGATATGAAATTATTCAATTAGCATAAAACAAAGTCAAAAATGATAGAAATAATTTCCTTTTAACTATTTTTTAAGATAAACACGGTCTATCTATTTCAAGTTCTGATATAAAAAAGTAACAAGAATCAGATAACTCGATCAAATTCTTGCAATTACACTTAGTAACCAGAGAGAATAAATACATTTGAGTAAAACATATTGACTCCTTACCTAGAGTGCCCATCCGGTGACCGACATATCCTCACAACATACTGACACTGCAGTTGTCTTACATGCAGTAGAATCACAGCCAAATAATGCACAAACAATAAGGTATCAATCAGCGAAACAGAAAACGAAACCAAGCCTCTATAATCTGTGTCCATCGCTACAATTATCCTAAATGCATAAAACAACCAGTAAGCCACCAGCACTAAAAAGACAAAAAGAAGCACAACGGCCCTATACCAGTCAACACGAGGGAGAGTCGATGTAGGACATCTAAAAAACAAGGCCCACGTACCAAGAAGTAAAATGACAAGTTTAACAGAGAGACTAATAAGAAGCCCTTCACATTCAGGTGTACACTCATCCACTTGCCAATCTTTTATTCCTAATTTTGGAATAATAACCATCACGACTGGGGAAAGAACAGCAAGAAGAATTAATCCGGCTGCAAGAATAGAAAAGAAGTATCGGGAACACTGGGACCTGCAACTTTGACGCGATTGTTTATTTGAAGCTAAGTGAGTATCTTTGATACGACTACCTCCTATATGACTTCCCAGTTGTATGGAGTATCCAGTTTCACTAGTAAGAGCTGTCATAGTATCAGTCCAATTATCATCCGCTTCTAATGCTCCGATGATCGCTGCTCGCTGACGGTAAGCAGCCCTAACTCTAGCATCGCTGTATTGCTCTTTGTCTGTCTCTGTGTGTCTGTGATGCCGTCTGTCCCTCTCTTTGTGTTTACTGTCATGCGCTGTTTCACCTTCAGAAGCATTTGTTCGTAGAAGATGTTGTTGGGGTTGATAGGAGTAGGACAAGCGTTGTTCGGAGGATAAAAGATGAGGAGCATTGCTATGCTTGGATGCAACTGATTGAATGGATCTTTGACTTACTACCGACATGATGTCAACTAATTGTTTTTATTTATTAATAAAATCTTCAAAGCCCAGCATAACATAACTGTGAGCTGTTGATACAATAGCTGCAGCAATAAATCCTGAATAAATTAGAGACATCGCTTGCAAAAAATATATATCTACAAAGATAACACAAATTATTATTAATTTTATTTTAAGTTGTCATAAGAAAAACCAAATGACAATAATATTTTTTTTCGCGTATAATTATCATCATTATTATTATTAATATTATGAAACTGTTAAATATTT
Source organism: Oconnorella tubifera (assembly GCA_034700105.1). Lineage (NCBI taxonomy): Eukaryota > Metazoa > Annelida > Clitellata > Enchytraeida > Enchytraeidae > Oconnorella > Oconnorella tubifera. Next base: position 2,961 of record JAQIXG010001720.1, on the reverse strand, counting down.
TCTGATTTAGTTACATTAATTAGAAAATAACTTTATATGTAACTTTATATTATGATGGATTACAATTATATACAGTACATCCAATGTGTTAACACAAAACATATTATACAGCCAATGAATGAACCTTGTATGAATGGGAAATGAATTAATAGCATCAGCCAACAAGCAATGAGCTAACAGAACAAAGATACCACTTCAAATAAAATGTTAGCTCAGATCTTCAGCGATGACTAAGCAGATTGAAGCGTTAGCACTTGTATCACTTCTGTCACAACACTCAACGTTACGCTAGCAGGGTGACAAACGATCATGGAGGGAAAGAAATGTATGCAATCAGGGATGCAGACAGACATAATTTTAGGAAAAAATTATATCTGGCTAAAGATTAAATGCAACTCGCAAAATTAATAAGCTTCAACTTCAAATAAATATCAGTCTATTTAATCTTCAACACTCAAAAATTTTAAAGACTTTTCTATCTTCAAGATTCTGGCTTCCTTTTTAAATCATTAAACCTAAAATAAAAAAAAAGAAAATAGCCTTTTAGCTAGAGTTAGGTTATTATATCATTTTACATGGACTAGGGTTAGATTAGTTTGTTCACTTAATTTAAAATGACAATATATTTAATTGATTCAACTGATATGACATAGATGAGAGAGAGCAACCCCTGTATTGCAACACTTGAGGCTTCAAGTGTTTGCTTGACTGAAAACTGGCCAAACTTGAGCTAGGTCATTATTAATACAACACCAGCATAATGAAATAAAATTGTGAAAATATTCCCAAACCTACTTTATTAATGAATTAATTATTGAATATAATAATTTCATATAATAAAATGAAGGTTTGAAAAAATTACTGCAGAAGTAACAGTATTCAATTTTCTTCTCAGAATATTCTTCTTGACCTCTTTTAATTGTCCCTTTCATATTATGTATGATGAGAAATTGTTGATTTTTTGGCTTGTATTTACTTTTTAATGTGTCTGTGTATATAATATAGTAATATAACATTGTGATGAGTAACGGGCCTATCTTTTGTTTAAATTAAAATTTGTAAATATCATTTATTTCATTACTATTTGTTTTAACTCTTATTCCATGGTCGAAGGGCAGATGCCTTCTCTGGGATGCCAAATGCCTGGACACGTTAGCGCCTTCATACGTGAAGAGGTCGACAGAAGAGTCGAGCGCAGCGGCAGCTTTAGCGGAATCGAAAAAGCTAGTACGCCGCTTTTGCTACCTCTCACGAGTTCGTCCCTATAGCGATTGAGACACTGGGTTCATGGGGCACGTTGGGTCTTGCTTTTGTGAATGAGTTGGGCAGACGGATCTCTATCGTTTCAGGAGATCCAAGGTCCACCTCTTTCTTGAAGCAACGACTCGCGTTGGCGGTGCAGCGGGGAAATGCAGCAGCAGTGCTGGGAACTTTTGGGACAGTTTCCCAAGACACTTTCTAACTTATTGGTTTTTTAATTGTTTGAACATTTGTCAACATTTTTATTTGCCATGTATGTTCAAGCTTTTAATTTTGTGTATATTGCATATAATTCATTGTATATTGAACTATTGTATAATATTCTTATTTGATTGTTAAATTTGAAAAATAGTAAATAAGCATAAATTCTTTTAATTTATTTGTAGCTGTACATTATTGCTTGTTCATTAACTTTTTTGTTTGCTGTATATTATTGCTAAATACTTTATTTTCCATAATTACTGTAATATTATAAGAATACTATTTTATTATTAAACCAGTTACATGGCTGTTGTATTACAAAATGACGATATTTATACCTTTAAGAGAGAGAGAGAAAAATAAATAAGTATATAAATAAGCCTCTCCACAGAAATAGAACTATAACTATTATTTATATATAATAGAAATATACAGTAACTGTTATTATTATAGGTCGGTGAGTGTCTCGTACATTAAATTAACTTCACGAAATAAATACAGACAGGGTTGCAATCTCAGGTTTTTTTGAAAAAGCTAGATTTCAATCCAAAAAGTCATAAAAAGGTAGAATTTTTGAGCCGGAAATACTGAAAATATGCAGTGACGAAGACAGGAATTGACAAAGGTCGAAGGGAATTCCTCAAAATTTGTGGAGTGACATCCTTCTATTTTTTTGTTGTTACCAGTCAATTTTGGTCTCCGATTGCGTGTATTTGAAAAAATGTTATTACGTCGTCATATGGTGGGGAGGGGGGTTTCACCAAACTCACATCCTTTACATGGCAAAAAACCTTCACCTCCAATGGAGGGTTACAATCCCCCCCTTGCAAACGCCATTGCACTTAAAATGTGTAAGACTATGCACTTAAAATATGTAGAATTATGGTTCGCGAATTTCATTTCACTTCTCTTATTATCCATAATTATTTTCTATATTATTTATTAAATCAATTCCGAATTATAATAATTTCAACAATTCGTTTCGGAAGTAACCAACTTGAATTTGGATACTTATCGTCGATATGTTTTAGGTTTAGTCTTAGCTAGTTTATTTCGCACATTAAAATGTTCGTCACAGTAAAGAATAACCTCAAAGGACGAAACTTTCACATTTTTGAAGTTTATAATTCTCAAAGCTATCTTTACTGTTTCAGTCTATTTTACACATAGCTCATTTTCCACAATCTAAGTGGTTATATTTTTAAAAAAATGTCATTTTGTTATAGTAAAAAAAGCTAGATTAATACACTTTTGACCAAAAAAAGCTAGAAACCTAGACAGAGGTCAAAAGAGCTAAATCTAGCTTTTAAAAGCTAGGAGCGGCAACCCTGAATACAAATACGAGAACCATAAATGTGGGTTAGCGGTTAGCCTGGTTTCCCCCTCAACACACTGTAATTTCTCCACTTCGAGCATCCTCTCGCTTAACACATTCAATACTTGTGACGAGATATCTCGTCACACAAAAGGTTCCTCTCGTGTACTTGTGACGAGATATCT
>JAQIXG010001719.1:0-20547 GCA_034700105.1 Oconnorella tubifera | reverse complement strand
TTCTATCACCATGCCCCTGCCCCTGCCCCTGCCCCTGCCCCTGCATACACATACATCCTGAACCTACATCCTGAACACTATGCTTAGTGAATAAAAGTTTTCTAAGCCAACCGGTTTGGTGCTTTCAAATTTTTAAACTGTTCAATTATACTGGTATTAATTAACTAACACTGATCTTGCACTGGCTCAATTATAACATTGACGCTTACTAGACACTGTACTAAATATTAACTGTTAATTTCAGATTTCATATAATATTTATTGCTTCCTCAAAATGATTCTCTGGACGTTGACTTTCTTCTTCCTCTTTCCATCTCTTTTTACTGACGTCATATCGCAGAGTATTACATCACCTTCCACCATGCGCTTTAAAATCAACGAAGAACTCAACGAAATGTCATTTGTGGGAGACTTATCTAAAAACTACGCTTCAAAAAGTCAGTCATTTCTATCCCGCCTCAGATATAGCTTTCGCGAAACAAATAAACTTTTCCACGTAGAAGAAACAACGGGACACATTCGAACATCTGCAGTGATTGACTCTGAAGAAATTTGTCGCTACAATCCGTCTTGCATTCAACAGTTTAATGTGAGGATTAAGTCGACACATGATCTCTCTTTCTATGAAGTTATTCGTGTGGAAGTAGAGGTGGTAAATATCAATGATAATCCACCGATGTTTCAGGAACAAGCGAGCAGGCTTGTGATTCCAGAGTCGGCTCAGATTGGGGCCGAGTTCCCGATTAGAGCCGCGGACGATTTGGACAGCGCTGAGTTGGTGTATAATCTGACGGGAGATGATTACAGGACGTTTGATCTCAAGGTTTGAAGCATTGATGATACTGATAATTTGTTAGTTTTGCTTTCAATGGCTATTTATTTTCATGGACAGATGTCAGTAAGCTAGTAAGGAAGAAAATAATTTTTAATTTTAATTTGCGCTGATTTCTATGTTTTTATTATGAGATTACATAATATATAACATATCTTATCCATGGGTCTAAAATACTTTCTTGTAATTATTAAATAGTTTGTTAACTGTTGATATTAATAAGGATGTCTGTAATTTTTTGAAACATGAAATGGGTACAGTGTTGATAATAGTGATAATAATGAAAATAAAATTAAATGACTTCAAAAACGATGATAACTTGATCTGGCAAAAAAATTCTAAATTTTGAATACTTTCTTAGGTTTTCAATGTAGTTGACGGTTCACAATTGCTACGATTACGACTTCTTCGCTTACTGGATCGAGAAACAAAAGATTTCTATTCTTTGCGTGTCATAGCCAGCGAGACTGAGGCTCCATTCAGATCTGCTACATTAAGTCTTCATGTCATTGTTGATGACATCAATGACTGCAGTCCTAAGATGGACAGTGAAAGTTACTCGGCATCCATTGATGAGAATGCTCCGTTAGGATATGAAGTAATTACAGTACAGGCTCGGGATCCGGATTTAGGTGTGTGCATTTATTGTACAAAGTTTAATTTTTTGTTAAATTATCTCTGTACATGAAATACTGTATATGAGCATTTTGTTATTTGTAATGTGTTTTATAATACTACATTCTAAATGTTTAGTTTTGTATCTTTGTTACATGAATCAGTTAGTATGTATTTATTATTTTAAGTATACTTAACCGTTGATAGATAATTATCTGATGCGGATAAGCTGTGATTACTAATCAATTTGATTCTTCTAGTAAGTTAAAGGAACATATTATTTATTAGTAAAGTATGAAACGAAAAATGGCCAATTAGTCTCATCCAAATCTTTTATGCCAGTAAGTATCTTTTGTGTATCAACTACAAGATTAAAATTACATTTTTAAGTAAATGCATTAATGAAATAACTAAACTTTATTCTTTAAAAGGTCCGAATGGAAAAGTTATTTATTCTTTGGACGATTCAACTCGCTTAGTCTACGGCAATGCATTCAGCATTAACAACATCACCGGACTCATATCAGTCGTGGGCCTTGTGGACCACGAGCAATACAAACTGAATCAGAGAGGCCAGAAGTCGGACAACCAGGAGACTGTGGTAGTGTTGAGGGTTATGGCCACTGACTTGGGATCAAACTCTTTGCCAGCTTTTGCTCAAGTGTCTATTAGGATAAATGATGTCAATGATAATGCTCCAGATATAAAGATCATTCCTGCTGTTCAACGGGCAGACTCGGCTGTACAGGTCAATACTGTAGGTTATTTGGTTATAATAGAATAGAATATTGATTACATGTTTCTATAATAAATGATATTTGTGTAGCTTAGTTACTTAGCTCATAATATTTGTTAAAATTACGAAATTGTGTTAAAACTTTGAGTTTTGGTTTATTGTATAATGCTGAATGTATAACTCTGAATGTATCTATAGAAGTGTACAGCTTTATGTTTTTACGAAAAAGTTGGTGTACTAACAAAATATTTAATGAATTTTTATATATTTTAAATATATTGTCAGTCTTTCAGGTATTTATATAGTCCTTTGACTGTTTTCTTTCTTTGTTGTATATTCGAGAAATTTTGTGTTAAGAGTTTTCGAATAATTAAGTTTTACGGTATATATCGTGATGTTACTGTAATTTACTTCATAACATTTTTGTTAATAATAATTTAAAAGGCAAATTAGTTTTATTATAATTTCTTTCGTTTTAACATTTTTACATTGCAGATTAAAGAGAATTCTCCTATAGGCTCCCTTGTATCTCATGTCCTGGTGTCTGATGCTGATAGTGATGAAAATGGTCAAATTCACTGCGTGTTGGATAAGTCTAGATTTCGTCTTATACCACTGACTGGTACATCGAGTCAATATGAATTGCAGACAGCAGCTATAATGGATAGAGAGCTAATTGCAATAGAACAGGTATCTATTAGTCGTGTATAGCTTAATTATGCATCATTGGTTTCGGATATTAATATCTATAGGAAAGTTAATTTCTATAAATTTTATTAATTAGACATATATTCATTAGGCCTATTTTAGTTTAGTTATAATTTTTAAGAGAACTTATTTGTGTGTATAGTATAATAATTATTTCTATTGTTGATTGAAATTGCATTTATGTTTGTACTGAATTAAATTATAGATTAATATCAGAAACGTATGTGATTTGACCTGTAATTAAAATTCTCAGTAAATTGTTAATTTTACATGTGCAATAAAGCTTTATAACAACGATTGAAATGTAAAATAAATTTTATACCGTTTTTTAGTATTTAGAATCTTTTTTATAAGCTAATCAAAAACCTTTATAAAGAGATTTAATTTTATTTGAATTATTAGTGATAACGTTAGATTTCGTTTATTTAACGAATGCTGTATAGGCTGAGTAATTTAAATGTTTTTAATTTTTTTAATTAATATTACTATTCATTTAGTATGAAACTTCTTTAAATTATTAAACTGATTTTAGTCTGATTGTCTTTCAATTGCACAATTGAATTTTGACCAGAAATTATGCACATTAAAAGTTAAAAAAATTAACAATTTAGTTCAGTCATATTCTTATTTTATACTTTCAAAGGAATGATAATATTAATAAATTAATAATAATATTTATAAATTTTTAGTTCACAGTAACCTGTAGTGACAATGGTACCCCTACGAAAGTTTCACGTCACACTACATCCATCTATGTCCTCGACGAAAATGACAACAGCCCAAAAATAGCAAAAGATAAAATCAGAATTTCTATCCGAGAAAACGTTACACCAAATTCTCTCAATTTCCTCGCTGTCGTGAATGCATCTGATCCAGACGAAGGATCCAATAGTTTACTTTCATATAATTTAGAATATTTAAATCCTGACGATGCAGGAACTATTAGTATTGACGAAAATGGCATCATTCGTGCACTCGTAACATTCGACTATGAAAGGAAACTACATTACACTTTTAGATTTATAGTTTCTGATAACGGCATTCCTTCTCGATCAACTTCCGGGACACTAGATTTAGATATATTAGATATTAACGATAATTTTCCTAAATTTGAATCGCCATCTTATTCATTCCATGTATTAGATCAAAGTCCTACAATGACATCACTAGGGCAAGTGATAGCCCATGATGATGATATCAGTCCAGGGTACAATACAGTAAGATATTCACTGCTTGGTGCAACTGATTCAGCTTTGCTTGGGGTTGATTCAGTGACAGGAGTTATAAGTAACATAGTGCCGCTGATTCGACAACAAAATAGCAAGATAATGGTCAGAATAAAAGCTTATGATGCCGATAATGTTGATGAATATGATGTCACTGATGTTACGATCTATATTGAAGATGTAAACAGACACGAGCCTGTTTTTTTATTTCCTAATTATGCAAATCATACTGTGTATATAAATGCGAGTGGCTTAAGGGTTGGAAATGTAGTTACAAGGCTGCAGGCTTATGATGAAGATGAGAATCACACTGAGAGACTGACTTACAGCATTGTATCTGGGAATGATGATCATATGCTGTCTTTAGAGGAGAAAACTGGAGAGCTAACGATAGCATCATCGTCTTATAAGGATCTAAAGTTAAGGTATGAAATTAAGGATGATAATTCGTTTAGGTAATTTAATAATATTTAATGTGCATTTACGCTGAATTTTAGAAACTATAAGATTTATTTTGTAATTTTCATAGTTAAAATATAGACTGCTTCATTCCTTCTACTTAAGATATTGGATATAGATACTGATTGTTATATAATATTGTTAAAATTTGTTGCAGGTTACAATATTCTAATTAAAATTTTTATGATTTTAGTTTAGTGGTAAAAGTGAGCGATAACGCTCTAAATCCAAAATTCTCTACCCACCCACTCATCATTATATTCTCTGATCCCACCCAACTTATTATCCCATCTAGCGAATCAATAAAAGAAAACAATTCATTTGAAGACTATTCACTAGATGGCGCCTCTGAATTAAAGCTACAATCGGGGTCTAGTTTTCTAACGATCGTTGCTATTGGCTGTTCTATTGTAATTATGTTGATCGTAATGGCTGTGGTTGCTGTGTGCGTTGTAACCGCTCGTGGGCGCCGGGCTACTAGCAAGCATAAGTACAACTGCCGCTTGGAGGCTAGTAGGGCTGTAGCTAGCGTGCCAGGCCATTCAAATAAAGAGTCTGGAGAGAATGTTACAAATAATGAAAAAGTCAAGAGAACGATGCAGGATCCTCTGGAAGAAGACAGATGTGATGATGATTTTGATGAGGATCAGTTGACTTTCAGGACTTTTGGAGTGAATACAAGAAAGAAAAACAAGAAGGGCGTCACTTTTGATCTAGATGAGTCAGCAGTTGGGCTGAGAATTAGTGATCCAATCACAGATAAAAGATTATTGTGTCCAGTAAGTATAAACTTAAATTTTATTTGTAAATTTGTAAAGTTTGATTTAACATTTTTCTTTAGTGAGAATAAGTTACTGTAATAGCGTAATTTATTCATCGTCATAATCTTTTTTAATGCTAGTCTTAATTAGATATCAAAAAATATCTGTTTTTCGTATAGAAGCTTTTTGTTTAAAATATAAAACTATCGGTTTTCGTAAAATTTGACTAAAATTCTTTTATGTTGTTTTATTTAAATCTATCTGAATCTCACATAACTAAACGACATTCAGACATACTTATAATATTAAATTTCATATTTATTTTAGTACATTGTATTTTTGAAACAGTTTGATGGAGAATGCGCATTGCACGAGCACCACGGCTTACTAAACGGACACGACGACAATCTCACCCACCAGCGATACAGTCCCAATCCCTGGTATCTACTAAACTCCGGCTCGCAGAGTCAATCTTCTTATACGCCGCGGTCCCGCATAGAATCTGGCTACAACACTCAGCCGCATCGAGGAAAGAAAAGTTCGTCTTGTTTCCGCAGCGAACCAATGTTGTATTTGCGTTCATCTACCAGTCCTCACACTTCGTTACCTTATTCCATTGAGTCTGATTCATCTGATATGCATCGTTTTAGTCTCCTGGTATATAACTGTCTTGTTATATTCAGTAGGAAATAGAAGAGATTTATAAAGAGAAAATTTTACTTTACCTAATGAATTCAAATATATTCACTATTGAATGAGTAAAAAAAGTGTTAAATTGATTTTGCCTTAGATGCCCGCAAATCCTGTCTCCTTCACTATGAAATAAAAAAATTTTGCTCTAAGTTTTTATTTTTCTAAATTCTATACTGATATCATTTGCAGTATTTTTGCCAGTTTAATCTTAAATTCTTAATATTATGATATAGTATATACTATTATGCAATTTTCCCATTTGTTGAGAGATTGGATGAAATTGTTTTTTTAATTATGTGTAATCCATTGTAAACAAATTCGTATTTTTGTCATATGTACATTATTTGCGTCCAAAAACTCATAATATGAGAGTCTTCTAAAAACTTTAATTATTATTTGGTATATAAGCCTCTAAACTAAGCATTGACTGATTTAACATTTCAGCCAAGTATGGGAACATTCCCTACTAACTATTCCACACTGATAACAAAACTTCCCGATTCAGACAGTGGGAGGGGCTTGAGTGAAGAAGATGATGTGTTTACATGCTCGGGCATGCAGAAAAGCATTCCACAGATGCCAGATTTACAAGTGCTCAGACGTTACGGACATACACGAGGTGTACTGCAAAGTTTTCCACCACAGAATACACTGCCTTTGCTGAATGAATATCAGCAGAAAAGAGAACAGAAAAAAGTGCCAGTTGGTCATGAATCAAATGGTTTGTGAGCGTTATTTTTATTGATGGTAATTGTTCGCTTATTTATTTAAAACTTCAAAAATCTAATATTAAATATAGAATATACAAGTGCTCATTATATTAGATAAAGTAGTTTAAAGCAACAGAAAAACGAACTAAAATATTAGTAGCTGATGATTTTAAAAGACTTGATTGTAAGGAATATGATTTCTTTAATGTTTGCAAATATAATGTATGGGTTAAAAATGGAAAGAAAAATGCAAGGAAAGGTGTCACGGTATTACATAATCTTGTGATTTTCTATTTATGAAACAATAGAATATCACAAAATCTTATGAGCTAACTGCACAGTACTTTCAAAATTTTATATCCTTTATTTTTTTATAATGCATTTTTATAGACTAATTTTAATAATTCTGCTCAAGTTAAGCTTCTGCGTAATGTCTGAAATTCAATTTTTCACAGTAATTTAACTTTAACGTTGATATTGAAAAATGAATGTTTTTTATTAACTAATACACTATATAAATTAAATTATTATTTTTGTTTGTTATAGTTTGACTGGCAAGCTGATATACAATGACACTGGGTCACTGGGCTGTTGCAATTTGCAATTTTTTTTCATGAAATTCATGTGTGATCAGAAAGAAAAAACATTATTATTGTTATCCTTACGTGCGAATTGTTTTGTTGTGTTGAACTGTTTCAAATATTTGATGTATATTATTTTTCATTGATTTAATGTATAATGTTAGATCTCATAACCAAAAATGCTATAATATATATGTAGTTGATCTAGTACAACGATATTTAACTGTTTTTATCAGCTATTTGAAATGAATTGTATGTAAATAAAACGAATTGTGTTTGCATTTTATTTGAATTTTATTTTTCTTTCTTTAATTCATTTTAGCGTTATGTTTTAAGACCATATTCGGTTTTGATTATTTTATTTAGTTCGTGTGACTATAAATTTAAACGATTACAAATTTAATTAAAAGAAGTCTAATTTACAAATCAAATTGGCCGGAAAAATGATTATGCGATGTTACTTACTGTCTCATGTGTAAACAAAATTCGAATTATATATAATTCGAGTGGACGTAAACGTCGTAAGGGTTTTTCTTTTGAACAACCGGCTTTGATCTCCTCTGAAGTCCAGGCTTGGATCTCTTTGATCGTTGAGACCTTACCGTCTCAACCCAGTGAACCATTAATTAATTAATTCATTTATTCTAAAATCAGTGGAGGCTAATACCCTCCCTGCCGCCCCCCCAAAACAAAATAGCGTCCCTTTTATTGTTATTGAACGCTTCTAAGCAACTTCTATCTCTGCAGCTAAGAGACATTGACAGATTAATTTTCTGCAGAAAACGTTTTAGATTAAAATTTAGAGCAACGATGTGAGTTTAATGTGATATCATCATGATTGATTAAAATTGGTTTCTTTAGTTAGAATTATTATAATAATAAAATAATTAACCCTCCAGTAAATAACAATTATTCGAATATTACATCAAATATATACTGTATATATATATAATAAAAATGTGCCGGTACATATAATATTATATTTAAGCCTATATTATATGATTAAACTCTATAGAATACGACCGTTTTTATCGTAAAAGGAAAAATTAATTATTAGTTTTCCTCAATTTCCTGTTTCATCCGATATTTAGTTATAATCTTTTATCAATAAAGTAAAGACAAAGTCAGTTGCAATTCTCAAAATATTTCGACTTAACGAATGTTATATCTAAAGCTGAATAAGATTCTGTTGAGCTTAATTTAAGAATTACAACTGACTAGTGACATTGGGTTAATTAAGCATTTAAAAATGTACACGCTCTCTTCTTCATTGAACGTCTCTTGTTACCGACATTTATGAGCTAGGGTTACAATATCATCCATCTCTTCACAAATATTCAGTCAAATGTTGAGCGTCACCCGTTTAGTACTCACTTCGGGTTTATTAGTAAGCTTGAACAGCAGTTAAAAAGCGTATTTCCGAAGCCTTGACAATTACTATATGTTTATTTTATATATGAACAATTTCATATTTATTCATTTTCAGATTTATTCACTGAAAAACAGAAAATTCAAATACAAATATAACTAAAAGGAAAATAAAATTGTATGTATTTCGACTTTGTATTTATAATACTATCATCAATATATATCTTAGTTTCAATTTGAATATATATATATTTATTCAAATTTATATCAAATTATGTCTTAATTTTATTTTTGGTCTATGCTATCATAAGTTTGTACATAAGTCTATACAACAGCTGTTTCAATAAATAAAACTCAATTCAATGTAATCCAGATTTAAATTCGTATTTTATTTTTTAAACTGATTACCCTTTATTGCTCATATCTGTTTAATACAGTAATGTCTAAATAACGCACTTAATCAGCTAGTCAGATACTCAGAGAATATAATCATTAATATTTCCAGCATCGTATATCTAATATAGGGTTTGAAATTACGCAGCACTAATATAAATCAAAGACCTCATGTAAGTTCGCGGCACGAATTTGATATTGAATGGAATCGTGAAACGACCAAGCGAAGCGTGGAGACAACAATAGAGAATCGCTCAACCGCGGCGCAGTGAGACAATAGAAATTATTGCAAGAGACAAGTTACAAATCTCATTACTATTGATTTACTCTAAACTTACTCCATTGTTTTTCTCTTTCATTGATATGAACATAACGTTACTATAAGCGTTGGTCAATTGACAGTTCGCCTGTTGCTGAGGTATAGTGTGCTATAGAAATTATTTGAACGGTTTATTAGAGCATTGATGGGCTTGTAAGCTATATCTTGCAACTGAAATATGATGTTGCGTGTAATAATAAGATAATTGTAAATTTGAAAGTTAATATAAATATACTGTAATATAAGTATATAAGTATACATCACTTTATATTTAGAGATCATAGTTAAAAATGAAAGTTGAATTTAAAAAAATTGTAATTTGCACAATAAATTCATAAATATTACTATTTCGTAATGCAACTTAACATAGTTATATTTGACCATGTATAGGATATATAATTATAAGTTGTGTAATGCATGCGTACTAGCATAAGTGTCATTTATCGTAAAATTTAATAGATTATATGTTATAAACACGCACTAGTTAAGACCTATAAATATAAATATTTCAAACAAATGAAGTATAATATAAAGTTAGTGTCTTAGTATCAAATATCCCTTATCCAATTTTACTTAAACTATCCTCCATTAATGTAATTATAATGATAATGCACTTTCTCATACACTCTTCCGAATCTCGTTCTTTAGCTGTGAAAGCAATCCGGTTAAATACAAGAATTGATTATCATTTAGTCATTACGCAATGTCGACATCCGACGTATAAAAAAACACGCGACATAAAGACACCATCCTCGCTAACCCCACACCGAATTTTAACGACCTTCCATCATTCGATACCTGTCTGCTTTACTAGCAGATCAGTCACGCAAGCAGCTTTGTTCAGCAAGACATTTTCCAAAAATCAACTCGTCTAATTATCGTTACAATGGCGACGCGATTGTGACATCTCAATCGACGAGCTCCGCCATGAGTGATCGGCCATTTTGTTTCAGCCATTTTGTTTCAGAGGCGGAAGTTGTTTATCGCTCTCAGATCGTTTAACAGGAAACGGTTCAGCGGGTTCTAAGCGAAGGCGATGTAAGGATGGAAAAACTGAGTCGTAAATAAAATCTACATTGTCTGTAGTAGACGATTATGAGCTTGTTGCGTTGTTTAAGATTAAAGAACAACTTTAGTGAAAGGTAAAAAGCTCGTAAAGAAATGCTTGCGGTCGCATTATAGTAGTCTTAATTTCTTAAACATAATTAAAATAAATTAAAAATGTAGAATTTATTTTGAAAGCAATATTTTTGACTGAAGAGTTTTTTGTAAATGGATATAAGTAAAAAATAGTCCGACTAAGTAAAAATTTCGTAAAATCCATTTATTTTCCAGATTATAGTTACAATTTTGTGTAGTTTTGACTGAAATTCTAAAAGAAATGAATAGTTTTAACGTTCAATGAATCTATAAAAAGTATTAGTAAATCAATTATAAATTATGATAATTTTAACAGTTGCAATTATCATGTTAGTGTGTTTAATTCCAGGAAAGTAAAACGCACAAAACTATTAATTAATAACAAATAACTTTCGATCATTAGCGCAGGGTGAATTTGAAATAAAATGCTCAAAATATTAAAGTTATATTAAGCATTTTGTGTTAACAAACTAAGTATATTATGACATTTTGATATCAAAGAATCATTATTGTAAGTAATGAAGAAACAGTAGATAAATTTTCAAAAAATTTAATTTTTTAATAATATTTCATAGCAGTTCAGATGATAGATGCTTGAAAGTTCATTACCACAAGCTGTATATATGAATGCGTATACTGTAGTGATCATGCTTCAATAAAGTATCCATCATAATTTCCTAATTATTTTACCTAAATATCACATTACTACCCTACTTTTAACCCTAAATTAAAGAATTTTCAAGGTAAAAGCCCTCAATATAATCATAATATCGTAGCCATTCTCTGTGCTATGCAAACATCAAAGAGTATAAATAAAAATAAAGCTGTCCAAATATTACCAAGTCACTGAAAAAAGGATGTCATGATTTATACCAAACAGTAAATCAACATTGATCAGCAATAATGATACAGCACTTAGCTTATCCTGACCGGATAAGGAGAGCGGACATCCATTAAAACAAAGAGAGATCATGAAATGCGACATCCTTGAATAATAGAGTCGCTTGTTATAAAAAGACAAAGCATTTTATATATTTCACGGTGCATTGTAGTAAAACTTGAGAGAAAAATAGCGTTGAGGAAATAAAAGGTTATAGTGTCTAAGAACAAAGATATTGTAACTAGTATTTATGTTATGAGTATTGAAAAATGAGCAAAGTGATCTTGGTATATAATTGCCAATATTTTGTATTTTAGTAGAGAAATTTAGAAAAGAAAAAAATCCGAATTTACAAAACAATATATAAAACAAAATCCTAGGTAATTTTAAATATTGTATAATATGTATGTTAAATGTATTAGGCATATATTTATAGATGTTTTAGAATAGCAATACAAACAATAAACTATTTATAAAATTATCCTGCAGTATAAAAATTACAATGAAATTACTTCATAGTAAAGTAATAAGATCATATTTAAGAGTAAACTATAAATATCATACATCTAAAAGATCTATCATATTTTCATTTGACACTGTTAGTTTGGTAATTAACACAAAAGCATATTATCAAAATCGCTTGAGATACAAATAAAAAAAGTTCCTTGCAAAAAGATGACTTTGCTAAATTAGTAAATAAAACTAATGTAAATAAAACTAATAAAACTAATCAAATTCTCTTCCATAAAGCTTCCGATAAAAAGCGAATACTGCAAGACCTGTTTGTTTTATCGATTATAAAACTTGTTAAAATATAACTGTAATAGCGAATAATGATGTTTAAGATAATATGAACAAATATATCACTTCTCACTTGGTGAAATACCGCAGAGGAGTTTTATTTTTTGAAATATAATAAAATACAAGTTATTTTTTTCAAATTTATCCCCTCCTTCACTGTCTCCCCCACTTTATGCCTCGTCACCCTCACTTTTTTCTCCCCCCACCCCCAAATAATCCGTTCCGTCAATGATAATCTCTATTTTAATTGAACAGAATTAGTTTTATTTCAACTTGTTGTTAAAAAGTAGCAGAAATAATGTTATTTTCTACACAAGATTTTGTTATGCATCGTATATAGGCCTACTTGAATTATGAATGATTAAATCATAGAAACATTGCTACATTATTTATAACTATTTTCAATTGTAAAAAGTTGTTTTAAAATTGCAAAATAGACTTTTTCAGAAAGATAAAAAATCTGTACAAATCATCACCATGCTCATTGCAATATGCTTCGTTCGATTGAGCAAATATTCACGACAGTGCAACTCTAACTGTTGATCATCATCAAAGGTGGACCTATAAAAGTCAACGAAACGTTGTTTTAGATCATCGCTTGTGGCACACGTCTGTGTTTGAGTTGATTCTACTAACAATTGTGCATCTTTATCTGAGTTTCCTGTAGCCGTGTTGCGTTCAATTTATGAACTAATGATTGAAGAGTCATTTTACTTTGAACGTCGAATATGCTAAAATAAGTGAAGCACGTTTGAACAGGTAGTTAAGTAGTGATGCTGGCTGTATGTCACGTAATGTGTGCTCAGATTAAAACTTATCGAGCAATGTAGCTACTACTAGCTACATAGTATTTTACGTAATGACAAAAGTAAACTAATCAAAGTAAAAAGTTAAAGTAATCTTTGATTTTTATCCAGCTATATATTATGATAATTAAAAATTACGCATTGAGATCTTTGCAAAAATAATAACAACTGACGCTAGCAAAAAGCGTCGATTTCAATCATTCTAATATATAAATCTTTATTTCAACAAATGGTAGTAAATATAACTGAAAATAAAATGAAATAAATACAAATAAACATAAATCTATGCAACGATTATATGTGCATAATTAAATATTGCATATTTATACAAAAATCACAGATAAGTCGTTTTTACTTTAATTGTCATATATACATAAACATATGAATATGCATACACATTCACATGTATATATGCACATACAGCTATATATAAATATCTACACCGATACATATACATATTATACAAACACATACATATACAGACATGCACATACACATAACATATGCATACATAAATGTCAATTAATCATATCAAATGTATCATTGTAAAATTGATCCCGAACTATACTCTGATAATCTTCGTAAAATAATTCACATGAACAATTATATCTATTTACAAGGTCTATATCGTCTGTACATTTACACGCGTTATATATTATTTTCAATAAGTTGTTGTTAGAAAATTCTAGTTTTGACCAAAATGTCATTGTTTTAATCAAATAAAGGCTCATTATGGGAAGCGTTCCCGCAAAGAACTGACATTGTTTAATAACACTTGGGTCAAAAGTTTTAAAGATTTTCATGCAACTTCTCATCCAGGGGTGATGAGAAGTTGAGTACTAATATATTATGTACTCAGCATATACATAATTAGTGCCTATAAATGTAATCAAAAAATCCGTGGTTATGATTATATGAATAACAGAACATTGTAGTATTAAGTTAAGTATCTGAATTGGAAAAGAATCGTATTTGTTCTTTATTAAAATTTTACATCAACGTTCAAAAATTGTTGACAAAAAATGATAACACAAATGAGACTTCTAATATGCACACTTTTGTAAAGAAAGATTTTGAAGTACAACAATCAATAAATAAACCTGTTTACCAAAAATATTTTATTTAGTGATATTATGGTGAAATGGGTATAGGGCCTACGTAGAAATGAAATGATGAGAGTTCCTAACTCAACACGGTCGACTAAAATAATCTGTCTAGGAAAACGAGGGCAAGCATATGAAAAGCTTATATCGATCTTTTTCAAGGCAGAAAATTATCTAAAAATTCCTAAATATTGTTAGGCCCCTGTCCAATTAGCATTTCCTTCAGACGTTTCTGTCAATTTAGGAGTCTTACGAAAGGATGCAGCAACTTCTGTGACTGGAATCCTATATCTTATTATTAGTTATTAGTAAACATTTAGTTTAACAATAACGGGTTCATTCGTAATTTAGTAATTCGTTACATCATTGTCATTGTTACGACATTATCAGTGTCGCTTCGCTTCAATGAACGCCAGTGCTTTAGGAAGACGTCGCTGATCAGTGATTGGTTGTAGTTTGTTGAGCCACAGGCGACGCTTTTCATTGGTCGATTTTCACGTAATTCTAACCAATCAAAGCACGCTCTCAGGCACAATACCGTGTAAAATGAATTTTGTATAAATTAAAATGCTACACCGATAATTGGACAGTGTTAACACATTAACAGATTGTCTTTAATTTATAATAAGTAAGTAATAAAATTAAATTAAAATAACGCAATTTTATGTTATTATTAAAAGAGTAATAGCTAATTAAACGTAATGAAAGTTTATTAATAAAAAAACATGTAATTTTATTAAAGTAATTTCTAAATGTCTGAAATGTTTCGACTTAATATTTGACAATAAATATAAACGAGACAATCTAGCATAAAACAGTGTTTAATCATTTATTAAAAAACAGCATATATACTTATATTAATTCTAAGATTTATATTATAGGGCATTATATTAAATTACAAGTTTTATTACATAAGAATTTAGACCGAAAAGATTTGGTCAAGAAATTAAGAAATCAGTCACCATTATGACTATTCATTACTCTCGCATCGTTTTCTATTTAATACATTTGATACAATCTCATGATCTCATGATTTTCAGCATAAAAAGATATTAAAATAGAATATTTCTCGTAGTTTAAAAGTAATATATAAAATGGAACAGTCTGATTTTACATGATTTGGCATCTAAAGAAATGAAAAATATTGCAACATTGAATTCAACTGTAATGTCATAATTTCAAAATCCTTTATAAAAATTATTGTTTACTTATAAATAAAAATGATTTTATTTTCGTTTAATACATATAAAATACGACGTTTTGCTTCATTATGAAATGATCTAGGTACCTGGACAAAGCGAATGCTTAGCAAGGTTACCAGGTCTTAGTAATGGACACTGGATGAGGTATATAATACGACATATAAAATTTTAGCCAAGAAATGTTAAAAGCAATAACTTAGTGATTCCAAAATCTAAGTAAACTGAACTGTAGAAAATAATATAATATAATATATTACCATCTTTACAATTTAGATAACTAAAGATGTCAGACTTTGCTAAAGTAGTTCGTCCTTGGGAGAAAGTTGAAGAGAGGCGCAAGAAGCTCAGTTTTTCAAAAGTTAATCATCTAGAAAACAAATATAGTTTCCAAGAGGCTCAATGTAGTAAACTTCATATTAATTGCAATGAAACACCCGGAGAAGATCTGGAAAACGACTTCGATGAAAATGAAGATTCAAGAAAACTGCAACTGAGCAACATCAAATGTGAAAGCGATAAGAATGACTATGTAAACATGGATTCAATTAAAGTGAGGTTAGGATAGCTTATCATTCTTTAGAAAATACTATGAAATTATTAATATTAAAATTGAAGCTAGGAACAATAGATGTAGGCTATCTAGAGGGTTATTTATGTTAATTTTCTATGTTAAATTTTAATACAGCTCCATTTAAACCCCAAGAACTTTTTAACTTTTTTAAAATTTTAGCGAGAATAATTGTTCACATTCCTTTTCATTTCCATGTCCGCCTTTCCACGCTGAATTGTTGATAATCAGTTTTCCAATTCTTCAAGCCTATTTCCATTTCCGTTTTTTCCCATTTACCAATAGTCATTAATTTTTTTCTTTTAACAGCTATGTTAATTATTTCAATAAATGTGCATTTTTATTCCTTACAGGCGTAAATTATTCAACGACGTCAGATCTCGCGATGACGTCATTGATATTGCTGAAGACAACATCAATAATCTGACACCAATACGTCACGCTGCAATGTCATCATCATTTAATCATAAACAAGGTACTACAATGAAATTATCAATAAGAAATACATCAGATAATACAGACGTATCGAGCCTTGAAGACGAGAACTGTGACTTTGAATATGAAAGTGAAATAGAATCGAGTGATTGCAGTGGATCTAATTCTAACATGATTCTAGATTTGAAAGTGACAAGATTCAGAAGGCGTGATTCCTCTTTCGATTCAGATCTGGAAAGTTCAGGTGATGAAAGTCTGTCTACAGATTCACCAGGATCTCTGGAAGTGATGGATAATAAAAAGATTTCAGAAAATTTGAAGAGTCATCAAGCTACAAAGTCTATGATTCCCAATTGTGAAGTACAGTCGAAAGATATTGATGAAGGTTAGCAGTATTCGTTATCAATGTTATTGATTGTTTTTAGTACTTATATGTTAAAAATAATGATTATTATAGTTAATATCAAACTTTATATTATAGTGATTATTAAAGTTCCGTACTAAAACAAAAATTTTGTAACAATTTTTGAGTTTAACACTTTGTACCATATACACAGTACAAATTAATGCGGCTATTGTTTTGAGTGTTCTCATTGTTATCCCAAAAATAATGTCAGTTCTGTCTCAGTAATTTTTTACAAAGTATTTGAAGTTAATTTATAAAAATAAAGAAACAGAGACAACAATGGATAAATTATTGCAATTAACTTTGTAGGCTATTAATTAGTGCTATGTTATTATCACTTGTAGCCATAATGTATTCCCACGTTATTGCCTTTTTTTATAAAAGCATCTTATTGTACTGGAGTGTACATAGACCTATTTCATAAAGTACTAAGTAATTATTTTTCTAAATATTTATTAACAACAGTGCTTAATCAGATTATCAAATCTAAATATTGGACTTTTTATGAAACAGAAAACAAAAATGCCTCTCTTGGTGAAGACTCGCAAACCTCATTTCAAATCACACTCTCCACTGACTCTGTTCTGGCTGATTCTGTATGCTTGAATCTTAAGAAACGTCGTATTCCTTATGAAAGAAAAGGATTCGATGAAATTCTTTCCAAAAATGATGACGGCGTAGTTGCAAGACACCATAATTCACTGGAATCAAATCATATGAAATATTTTACAGGCTTGGATAAAATACATTTTACAACTAAGTTTAGTTCAAATCTGATAGAATCGACTGAAAATGATCAACAATCTGAAAGCGGTTCTCACTCGATTGCCGTACAAAGTTTCAAGAATACAAACTTCAGAAATAATTACGATAACAACGAACATTCTACATATCATTTAGCTGAGCAATCTTCAGTTGTACGTGACTGGCTGGGATTTCCCTCACGTTTTCATAACAAAATTTCCTCTGTGAATCAATCTCGGGGACCCAGATCTTGGAACACCAGTGAAACAACAGACGTGAAGCAATTACTATTGCGAAAGAAACCAAAACGTCGAGTTTTGTTCACAAAACATCAAACTTTTGAACTTGAGACTCGATTCAAACACCAGAGATATCTATCGGCGGGTGAACGCGAACAACTGGCTTTATCGCTAAAACTTACACCGATGCAGATAAAAATTTGGTTTCAGAATCATCGTTATAAACTTAAAAAGGTTCAGCAGGAGGATAAGGAAGCCGGGGGGCTGGCTGGGTTGTTCGCTGTGGCGCAGTCAGCGGCTGTTAGATCACGAGCCCAAGGGAGGATTGGATCGTTGATGGAGCAGGCAAGATTTGGGCGACATTTGGGGGTCCCCTTCTCGGCTTTTGATCTAACAGCTCTGCAGAGATACAGCGAAACAAATCAGATCTCCTATAGTAGAATCCTCCCTCATTTTTCCAGTTTGATAGAATCTGGAAATGCTGGAAATATTAAGGGAACTTCAGATTTTGTGGGATCTCTCTCGGGTGGTTTAAATAGTTTGCAAACGCCGGATCAGCAGCGCTTGCTCTATATAGCGAATGTGAAAAGAAGCAGCGAACAAGCAAGTCAATACGAAGATGCAGTGTTGGCTTACTATTATGACCTGATGTCGAGTTTACAGCAGAGAAATGCTGAGCATTGTCATTGGTGAATGGAATAATCGCCAAGTTTTATAAGCTAGTGTTAAGCGAGTTAATTTTTTGTTATTAGTAACTTGTAATAAGTGTGTTTGTGAACATTTGTGAGTTATGTGAGTAAATGTTTTTTGATTAATTAAAATCAGTGATAAGATAATTTTAAGATGCGTATTCGTTTTAGTTCGAAGTATTTATCGATTGAATATAATTGATATGTTTTTAATTATTTACATAAGTTTTAGTATATCATGGATGATTATCATTAGCTTTAAGTAATCATACTTCTGTTTATTTTTTAAAGTTATACTGGTTTACAAGAAGATTTCAATTCCTTTTCGAACATTTAATTTTCAGTTTACTTAAGTCATATTCGTTGTTTTAATTTAAACTTAATTTCTTTGTTTCTAAACTCAGTATACTGTGTGCAAATAAGTAAAAAATAAACAAATAATTATGATTAATAATATTATATATTAGTCGTTTCTACTACATTTTCTCTATGAAAGTCAATAAAGCAAACGTAAGAATTGTATTATAAATCACAATTTATTTAACTCAATTTCTAAAAAAACATTGGTAGTTAAAGATATAATTTAAAATTGAAACATTAAAATTAATCAATATATCTTGAGAAACGAGTCCATTACAGTAAATTCTATCTTTTGGCAATTTTTCTCGCCCAATAGCAATTCATTGAATATAATGATAATACTAACGATATCATTAAATAATGTAGTTCAAGTAATTGGTATTTTATTCCCGAAAGAGAGCACCTCATTTAACATTAAAAACAATAAAACGATATCTTGCAAGTTTACAAAGTCATTTTATCTCAGTTTCGCAATGACGAGAACAATTGCAACAGTTCGAAGAATAAGCATAAGAAATATGTCATTGTTTTGAGCAAAGTTATTTTGCAGATACATCATATGGGGCCTAATTGGCGTATGTATCAAAGCGATTAGCTTAGTCAATTAACTTGATAAAATAAATTCACTAATAATTATAATAATTAGATGTTTTGATGTAAAAACTATCCGAAAATTTCTTTATGTTGACTCCCATTGACTAATTTTGTATTCATATCCAAATATCAAAAATTCCCAACACATTAACTGTCCTTCGGTTTTTTCATTAGCACTACAAAAAATTGTTTCAATTTCAATGGGGGGTGTGGGTTAACCCCAATATCCCAAAAGGGTACTTCACTGAATTAAGGGTCAAAATATTATTACACCAAACAAGAGGTCATTTATTTATTGCATCTCTAGCGAATGCATACGAAAATAAGAGTAATTTCAGGGTAGTGATCGATTATCTCCCCCCCCCACACCTACACATGGCGTGATATCAATAAAAAGTATATGAAGTGATAAGAATCAGCAGCTCCCATTTTGGAATGGTTTAATATACCATGACATTTCAATTACATTCAAAATATTTAACGATAGAGAGAGAGATTGTAAAATGTCAAGTTTATATAATTACTGCTTGCCCCCCTGTCGTCCCTATAATGAGAAAAATGGTCATCAGATATTTTTAAGATCGATCTAGACTACTATCCTTATATCCTGAATACTTACTCTTCTTATATACTATCTCTTTAAATTTCTGTCAAATTGATACAAACGTTTATTTCATTCCTTGATTTTGATCAAATTAATTTCACATGTAATCTCAGAGTCTGTAATTTTTGTCAAGTCACGTGTATAAATTTTCGCCGATGTGTTGCATAGATTTTCTTCCTGTAGTTGTGACAGTGTGTATTGAGCTAGATGATGATGACGAGGAAGAAGTTGATTCATTTGATGAAATTTCATCTTTTTCCTCGAAGTTTGAGCGACGCGGCTATTAAGTATTGACAGAGAATATTGTTATATATTATCATATCGAATAATTATAATAAATTATCAATAAGTATACTTAAGTTAAAATGTAATAGTAATATTTGCAAGTTACATCTTTGGATTAAAACTGTAATGTAAGTTACATAGAAATGACAAAAGAAATCATAACATACCTTTATAAGAAAGTCATAAATATATTTAACTGAAAATAAATGATTATATATATATAGATCTTTTATTCATCGCAAATCAATGGATAGTATAAAAAACAAACAAAGAAAAATAAATCAAATACA
>JAQIXG010001718.1:0-20549 GCA_034700105.1 Oconnorella tubifera | reverse complement strand
AATGTAATGTAGCATCATTTAAGTTTCTGTTGCACCTATCGATGACATTTTTATCGTTTACATAATATTGCTATTATTTCTCTGTAATATATTGTATTTATGTGCTGAACTAAAGAATAAATACAGAAATATTTATAGCTTGTTAACTTGTTGTTTTTAATTTATTTTATTAGATTGCCAATGAAATTGAAACAGGTCTCACAAGTTATGTACAAGCTCTGAGAGACTTTAATAATGCAGTACGATTAGACTTCTCACAACCTGCTACTGTTGCTAGCAATTTGCCCGATTGCTGTAATTTATCAACTGCAACAAGTGATGTTCGTTTTAGAAATCAGGTTTGTGATGAGAAAACAATTAAGATTGAGATTATGTCATTATGTTACCATGTATGGATTTTAATTATTAATGTAAAATAATGCACAGAGTGTGAAAATAATTTATAATATACATAGTTAAGTCTATTTATTGATTATTCAGTTTAGTGTCAGTACTCTTTACTTAATGTATCTTGTTAAGTATTCTTTGATGTTATTAAATTGTTAATTTATTTTTCGTTATTCATTTATTAATTGAAGTTATTCATTTATTAATTGCAGTTATATTATTTTTTTTCCTTGAACAAGATACAAGCTGGTCATGTAGCATGACCAGATTTTATTTTGTCGTGAAATTAATTTTTAACAAGCAACTTAGATTGTGTAACCCCTCTGCCGTTAATATTTACAATGTCTAAAATTACAAAAAAAGGTTTTATCTGTTTTAAAGTTATATAATTTCAAAAAATCTGATGTTTAATTTTAAAGTCACTTTATATCGTAATTACTAAATTTGTGTACTTTTCAAGATTGTCCTGGATTCATTTCTGCAAGAGTAAAAAAGATACAAGCTGCAAAAAACATAATTTTAGCATAAATTGTACTGTAATTATTTAAAATATTAAAAAATACTAATTTATCATTTTAAATCATGTGCTTACATAATTATCTTCTTTTAATAATTTGAAAATATAATTTTGACTATATTGCACTTTGATATAAAATTAAATTTTATATCAACCAATAGATAATAATACATAAAATATCTGAACTGAAATATATTTTAACAAGAAAATTTAAGAAAATTTATTTAATTGAAAAATGATAATTTAATGATTGTTTTAGATCGATTTGTCTGTCAACTGTCGCACCACGCCTAACTACAATCAGTTGAGTTTATTCAGCTCAAAAACATTAAGTGTTATGAAAGATAATCTAGCTGCAAATCCCACACTGAAATGGCAGTATTACGGTGGTAGGGATGGATCGTCGTACACTTATCCTGCAGCTGACCTTTGTTTGGATAACTTTGATCCTCGACTTAGGTTAGGTTTTGCAGATTTTAAAATCTTAACTATTTCGATGTTGTAGATTAGATTTCAAGTGATCTTTTGATTGTAAGTAATTTCTAATGTTTGAGGGGGTAGTGAAGGTATTTTGGGTGAAGGGGCATGTATTATTGGGCGCAACATTTCGGGGCTCGAGATGGTGCAATTTTCCCATTTTTACAAAAGAAAATAATATTTTTATAAAGTTTTTTGAATCATATTATGCTCATTGCATGTTGAGTGTATGTTTTATTAAAGTATTATACTTAATGATTAATGTACAATACTAATAATCAATGCGCGTTTAAAATTACGGAATCATTTATAATTGAATATATTAATTTTACTCAATTTTGTGTTAAAAAGACATAATACTTTACATTAAATAACTTTTATGTTAAACAAACATAGTTGTTAATGTTTTAAATTGTGCGATATGCTATTAAAAGAAAATAAGACAGTGTTTGGGGTGTAAACAATATGCTGTTTTGTTTCTCTACTGGAATTACAATGGCTATTCAACAAAACTGGTTATTTGCAGCTCAAAAAATCTGTTATTTATTTGTTAATTTATCTATTTAATGCTACATTACTATGCTATGTATCGGTATGATTCATGTTGTCGAATGAAATCAGCGAAACATGTCCCGGGCACTGGGCATAATGGTATATTTTATACCATTTAATAGCAATGTAGACCATGTAACAGTTCACTAAGCTATGCTATTATTAAATGTGAATAAATATGAAGGTACATCGCTTAGAAATGCTACAGGATAAATGACAGCGCATTGTGTCATAATTAAACGCTAATCATTAAGCGGGATGATTAAAACAACAAAAGTGCTTTTGTTGAGAAGACAAATGTTTTATAGCTAATGTTTTATTAATATTATCTGTTTTCATATCGGAGGTATACACAATAAAAATAATAGTTGCAATGTTAATAACAATAAGTCACGCGTATTAATGATCTTGAAAACAGAGTACAGAAATCTATGCAAAAATGAATACAACATGAATATAAATACATGAATCAAATGATTCGATGAATTTTGTAATGTTTAAATGGACTAAATACTTCTCGAATTACTTGATTAAACTTAATTTTGACGTTTTTTTCCTAAAGGCAATTCTTTGACAATTCCGATATGCGGGTAATTAAATGTATTATTCTGAGTTACAAGCAAGTTATAACATATAAGCCTCTATCTTATAATCGACGCCTTGTACTATTTAAACTTTTGTAGGCCTCTTTGAAGTTTTTAAAATCAAATAGCAAATCGACTAATTTATAGCTGTATTATCTTCTTTTACCTATGCAGCCTATGCTATATCTTCTTAAACGTCTATCTTATGATAATTAGGCCTATCACAAATTATTAACTGTATTCCAATGATATATTTTATTATGTATTCTGCAGAAATTGGTACTATGGTACTGCTACTAAAAATGCTAAAGATGTTATGATTTTAATCGATGTGTCATCGACAATGTCTAGAACTTACGGCTCAACGGGGACTGAGAAGTTGACAGTAGCTATGGGGGCAGCGAAAACCATCGTCGAAACACTAACACCAAATGATAGAGTTTGTTTTTTATTTATTTCATAAATATTTCACATAATAGATAATATATGATAATATTAATAATAGAGAATATAATATAATAGATAATACAATAAATTAATATTTAACAATAGACTAACTTCAAACTGACTTTTATAGCATGAAAATTTATGCAGTTAAATACAGTAAAAACAGTTGTAAAGTTGAAAATGTCAAGTATCTGTTGATTTGATTTATCTGTTTAAATATTGTAAATTGATCATGAAGTATATGATGTCTTTATAGGTTTATTAATTAGACAGTTTGATTCAATTTTAATTCACATAATATGCTTTGTTATTCAATGCAATACAGTACTATGCATAGCTCAGTTATTTACATGTTTATCTAGCGTTTTGCAGTAGAATAGATCTATTGTAAACTGCTCCATAAAGTTGTAAATATTTATGAGATTTCTGATCTGTAAATGCTTCAAAATACCAAAATAATATCAGACTTGTTATTAAAAATATTGATTCGTCTGTCTGCTAACTTTTATACAGTTACATAATAGCAACAATAAAATATCGAAGTAATAAAGCTGGTCATTAGTAATGTAATTTACCATTTAATTTCCAAATTGTCACCTTATATATTACATGTCTTACTTTAAGCTGCGTCTGCTTTGAAATTAATTATTATAAGATCTTCATTTCTTATGATTCTTTTCGTTTCATATGTTGCAATATCTGCTATATGTTGTCTAATGTACTATATTATGTTGTACTATCTGAAAACATGCTAATTCCTGTTTTGTTGTTGCTGAATTTAATTCCTGCTAAAGAGTGCAGCAAATGAAATTCAAGATTCGAACCTGTGTTCTATTGGATTTAGTGACTATTGATTACTTAAGAACTTGCTCTGAAAATTAAAACTAGTTATTAAACTAGGTCTTGTAATGATGAAGATGTGAAGATGTACATTAACAAATACTTGCGTATTGTTTGCATATTAATTATTTGTAATTATATGTACATAATGATGTTTCAGTTAAAGTTTCAACAAATTTTTCAATTATGATATACAATACTATTCTTTTAAAATTTAATGCCATCCTTATTTTCTCATGAAATCTTGTAAAAATGTTTCCAGTTCAACAGTTGCAAAGAGCCTGTAATCTGTATTAATTCAATTTTGATATTCTATGTTATTTGTTTTCAAATCTCTGTAAAGTGTAATCTGTTTTTAGATAGGGATTGTGGCCTTTGCTGCTGGTGCTCTATATCCTTCAGATGAAACTTGCTTTAAGTCAATGCTAGCTATTGCAACTCCACAAAACATGCAGAAACTTCAAGAATTTGTCGATTCACTGACAGAGAGACAAGAGGTTGCAGACTATGCTTCTGTGTTTCGTGTTGCTTTTGGAATGCTGAATGCAACTCGCGTAGCCTATCCAACTACAAATAGAAGTTAGCTTATTTTGTTTTTTTCTCTTTATCTATTTATTTATTTGTCTGTAATTATAATGCAATTGTAAGACTTGAAGCAGATGCAAAGCTTATTTAAAAACTATTGTTTTAATGATTGATTATTGAAAAATAACCTGTGTCAAATAAATAACCTGTGTTTTCTAAATTTGGAACAGATGAAGCTGTTATTTCTGTTATTTTATTGCATGATTGTGAACTGCTTTTATTACTTTTTTTTATTATGAACTACACTATAATTATTATACTATTAAACTAGTATATTATAATATTATAATATTTTATATTATTATATTATTTCTGAATTGTTTTTTATAGCACGTATCATTTTGCTGTTAACCGACGGTACGGGTAACATGCTACAGCCAAATGATTACTGCTGGATTCAGGCACAGAACGCTGCGTTAAATAATTCTGTTGCTTTTATGATCTTTGGTTTTGATTCGAGTAAGTTATATAACATTTTAATTCACCTAATAAATGGTATGAAAAATAATTAAACAGAAAATTAGTAAATATATTAAAAGTTTAATATACACTGCATACTATTGTAGTATACAGTGTATACACTGTATATATTTAGCACATACAGTATATTCAGTGTACTATATTTGCAGATTTAGTTTAAATATATAGTATGAATATACAGAATGTTATTTAAAAAGTAAATAGGTTTTAAACTTTAATAATAAATAATTTTGACTATATATTGGACATTATAGAGTTAAGTTAAAATTGTGTTCACGGACTCGAAAGACATGGTCTGTGTCCGCTCATTCTTTTAATTTGCTCAACTGTTATTGTTATTTATCTAATTGTTATACTAACTTTGATATTTTGAAATAAAGGTGTCAACCTGTTAAAAAATAAATAAATAGTATCACAGTGAAACGAATATAATGTTTTTAAAATGAAAAATTTCAGAAAGTGCAATCACTATAATTGTCAGCATCTAATGAAATATTTATTTCCAATAAAGACTATACTAATATAAATTTGATTTACTAAACTTTAAAATTGCAAAAAATTTATTTATACAACACACTGTAGTAAATAAAACACAAAAATCTATATATTTATATTTATTTAATATTTACTCGTTCTGCATTTTTAGATATAATTCCTGAACAGGCTGATTTTCTGAAATCTATCGCTGAGCAGAATTTTACTGCGTACTGTAACGCTACATCATCAAGTCAACCTGTTAAAGTAAGAAAAACTGTAATAAAAAATGGAAAATTTTAAATTATAATAAATTATAGTAAATAAATTATTTTAGGCTAACATCATAATACATCATAGGGTTTTATGTTTATGATGTATTTGGTAGCAAAAAATACAAGAAACCAATAAATACATTTTTGGGACAGTTTCCCAAGACAGTTTTTAATCATTTTATATTCTGTCAACTGAATTTATATTTGCATCGTTGTTTCAACTATTGTTTAAACTGTCTTTAATCAAATGAATCTAGGTTAGAGTCTTATGTAATACAAAATTTCACTAACTTGCTGCACCCTTTAACACAACGCTTAATTTTAACAATTAGTTGAATAAGGATACTCTAATAAGATGTCGATTTATTGATAATTATTGATATGATCTTTGCCTTAAGCTTAACTTCTGTCATTTTTTTTCTAGATTGGAAAATTTACAATCGTTTCGGACACAAACATTGAAACAGTGAAATCTCAAATAGGATTTTATTACGATCTCTTCACTGACACTGATTCTCAACAAGTCTTTTTTAGTGTTCCCTATTTTGACAGATTCGGTGTTGGTAAGAATATTACATTTATTAATTAATTAATTAGTCATTAATTATTATTACGCATGTCTTCTTTGTTTATTTATTGTCATTTAAATCAATCTGGCTGTTTTAAATGCACTTAATTGTATTTATCCTTGTTGGCATTAAATCACAGAATATGAGCTAATTCACTTTTGGCCTCTATAGAAGATTTTTATGAAAATTCTTCTTTTGTATGCAAAATTTGTATGTAAAATAAAACGGTTATTGCATGCTATATTAAAGACAGATTAAAACATTAATTGAACTTTAATGCT
Organism: Oconnorella tubifera; assembly: GCA_034700105.1. Classification (NCBI taxonomy): domain Eukaryota; kingdom Metazoa; phylum Annelida; class Clitellata; order Enchytraeida; family Enchytraeidae; genus Oconnorella; species Oconnorella tubifera. The sequence goes on along the minus strand of JAQIXG010001718.1, from coordinate 14,081 downwards.
TTATTATTCGCATCGAATAATTACCAATTTATTCACTAGGCCTAGTAACATCTGCCTGCCTGCCAATCATCAGCTCCTCCCAACTTCTGGGCGTGACTTGCCTAGATATAGCCCTAGATATATTATTCGACGACGTTATCAATTTTAATCTGTGTCAATTGAGCTACGCCTACCTCATAGATGCTAGGGGTAGGACTCTACTTCATCCGCTGCTGCCGCAACCGGAGAATTACGTTACAGATCCTATCTTCATTGATATAAATTCATTGGAGACCTGCAGGCCTGCCTCTGACTGCGATAAAATCAAGCAAAGTATGCTGAGGTATGCGCATTTGGAGATGTTATTTAATTATTTATTAAATAATATCTGGGCAATTTATTAAAATATTATTTGGGCATTTATTCAGGTATTATCTGTATTATTCATTATACAACAATATAATACTGTATTACTAAGTTCTTAATATTAATACGGAAATATTAATTGTATTGAATCGATTACGATACTGATGTTGTTTTAGTTAAGTTAGCCTGAAACCTTTGGGCCTGTGCTTGGTTCTCTTCTTTCACTAATTACTTTTATTAACATTAACTTTTTGATGTTAATTTGATATTATTGCTCTAAATGTTGATTGCAAGTAAATTGATTCGTTCGTTCTCACATGCTATATGTTACTTTTCTTGTTTTAATCTATCTAGTTAAGTTAGATTCTTTCAGTTATCTTTATCACAGAGTGAAAGTGATTGGAAGTCAGTTGTTTTATAAATTACTTTATAATATATTTATAGTTATAAATATTTATAGTTATAATATTTATAGTTGATATTTATAATATAGTTGTATTATAAATTAACTTATAATACAACTGACTTCAAATAACTTCAAAGAGTAAATTAAGTTGAAATAGAGATCTTAATTCATTTCTAATTAGATTTTATTGTTTTATTCTAAATGACAAACACAAATGGTTTAGAGATTGGTACTAGATTTCTTATGATGCAATCAGACGTTGTACTGTTTTATAGCAATATCCAATACATGAAACGCCAACTGTTAAAGAGTAGATTAATATTATTCTTGCTGTATTCTACTTGAAAAAATTACATCCTCTGCTGAATGTTGACAATATTCAAGAAATGTTGACAATATTCAAGAAATGTTAAAAATTTATAATTTTTATGCGCTAAAAAATTTACACGATTCAATATTTATTGAAACATGCTCATCAATATATTTTTTTATTTTTATTTCAGTGAATATTTCGTCTGGTATTGCGCATTAAATTTAAATTTGTAATTTTTTGACACAGAGGCGAGTCGGGCAGTTTGATGACAGTAACTAATTTAGTTCTAAATCGTGGACCCAGTGAACTACAAGGGGTCGATAGCTTTGATAGCGCTGCAACCTACTACTGGAGTCACGTAAGTACTCTGTAGGTACTTAAAAGTACTCTCTAGGACCTAGTCTAGGTACTCGAAAGTACTCCATTGGTGTTTGTAAATACCATAAAAATAAATCCTCTATAAGTATTTGTAAGTACTTTATATAAATAGTAACTACTCTATGGATCAGTAATCTATAGGCACTTGCTATTATCGGTTATTTGTAAGTACTCTATGGAGACTAAAGGTACCTATATGCGCTCTAACAATATTTGTCAGTACTCTTTAGTAACGCTATATATATATATTTGCCAGTACTTTTAAGTATTTGTAAGTTTTCTACAGACAGATACAAAGTTCATATTATGTAAATCTTTTATTCATCGCAGATACTTCTATTGTACAAAAAATTCAAACAAATAAATCAAATACCAATATATACAATCAATACAAGCTAGATTTTCATGTATTTAATTCAAATCTCTTGAATTCCATCAACAGTTGCGAAATAAATGCTAACATTATATTTTTAGATTCAACTAATGAATGTGTCTCTCTGTCTTGTTATCGTGAATGGTGAGTTCAACAGCTCAACGACTTGGTCTGGGACCTTCTTTGATGTCTTCTTGGACGATGATTATAATATAACCGATCGTACTGCAAACCAACTCTGCAACCAGTGGTCAATCGCCGCAATCTCTGGTTAGTACCTAGGGACAAAATCATAGAGGGGCAGGGGGGGCGATTGACCGCTGAAAATTACCCTGAAATATAAACAATTAAAAATATATCTTCGCTTCGTGTAATAATGTCAAAGTAATATTTGAATTTTAGCAATTTTTGTAGGATTTTGACTTCGATGATGTCATTTATGAGATCAAAAAAATTGATCAAAAGTTGAGTAAATTTTTTTAGTTTTTGCATCATTATTTCGATTATTTATCAATTATGTATAGATAGATAGATATATATTCATTTTCAAATCAATGCATTATATAAGTAAAGATATTTATCAGAACAAAAAGTACGGAGACTTTAAAGTCTCTCCTAAAAAAAAGATTATCACCAAGAAGTTTACCTTAAAACACTGTACAATGTAATTAGAATATATTAGAACAATTAATGTAAATTCAATGAATGAACTAATCCATTCATACAATCAAAAATCAAATAAAGAAAACGATGAACATTAAAATAACATAATATCGTGTAATATTTTCTTGCAGGAAAGTCTACAGTTAAGCTGGCTCCTCAGGCATTTATCGATCCATTCAATTACAGTCTTGTTAATCATTCAGTCTATGGGCTGCCATCTATCAATCGCTTGCGGCAGTATCTTGAAGGTCAAGCACCGGATGCTGGGGAACTGTCGGTCAAGGTTAATCAGAAAAAGCTTTATTTATGTTATTTAATATCTTTTGTGTTAAGTTTAAGGCTAAGTTTAGCGTCATGGATTATGGTATTATACGAATGTCTCAGACGTAGCTGAAAATTTAAGCTTTGTACTAATGGGTGCACTGAGTTAGAGAAATAGTGAGCTCTCCGGCATTCAAACCTGGATCTTCTGCATCCGAATCCAGCGCTCTAACTACTTCTTTAACAAGCCTTGATGAGTTTTGTCTAGCTTATTGTTTTTTATTAATAACAATAAGGTAATGTAACAATTTTAAGTTTAACATTTGCAAAATTCAAATGTTCTTTTCACTTGTCGTGTAAATTAAATTAAAAAAAAACGAATTGGAACAAGCTTTGAGAAATGATTGCGATATGCTTCATAGATTAAAACTGATTCAACTTGCATGCGGTTTACAAAAAGTCTCTTCTTTTTATACTTGTTTCTAGTTCATAATTGAGTTTATACATGTTTATATGTGTTTATACTTGTTTACACATGTCTACACTTGCTTGTACTTGTTTTATACTTGTTTATACTTGTTTGTACTTGTTTATTGTTTATAATTCAGTTTATACTGTTTTTACTTATTTATAGTTATTTCATGTTTACAAATGAGTTGCGATTTTTATTCTTTTGTCTGTTTTCTACAGAGCGGCGTTCGTGAAGCAGTAGCAATAACGCACGAGTTGGAAACGATTTGGAACGACACTGCGGACCCCAACTACTGGACCTACACACTCTACAGATACATCGGGACAAGGGAGGGGGTCTTTAGGAAGTATCCAGGAACAAAGACGCCTCCTGAATATGATCCCACCCGGAGACCATGGTAGCGTCTGTTTGTTTTTTTGTTTGTGTAGTTGTTAGCTTGCTTACGTGTTTGAAGTTTGTTATCTGTTTGAATTTTTGATATAGGAAGATGAGTAAGAAAATGATATGTGAGTGATTGGCTGTTCCTGTTTATTTATTGGGATACTTTGCTTATCTTGTTTCTGGTTAGACGGTAGAATTTTTGTTTTTTGTGTAATTTAAAATTAGATTATAATATAGATGCGATAATTTTTTGTCTGAATAATAGGTTTTGTAATAGTTTTTAATAATAGTTTTTGAAATATTTCATATTATTCAATGAAAGCATTATGATCGAGAATAAAGTACCATGCATAAAGTATAGCAAGGTCTGAGTACAGAGACTCTGATACTTTTTGAGCTATGTTCTATTATATTAATTAATGCAGAAAGTGACAAGTTCTATAATCACATTGTGCTGGCTTATTAGTAAGTTGCGAAAACAAGTTGAAGTTTTAATAACTATATTTAATGTTGGCATTAGTAATGCTGTATGGTGTTATGTAGTATAGGTAGCATGGTAGCATGGTGTTATGCAGTATTGATTAATATGGTGTTATGTAGTATTGATAATATAGCGCTATGTATCACGGTGTTATGTAGCATAATGTATGTATGTTTATGTAGCATAGTGTTATATAGCCTGGTGTTTTGTAGTATGTTGTCATGTAGCATGACTTTATGTAGTATGATGTTATGTAGTATTGTGTTTTGTAGCATGTTGTCATGTAGTATGACTTTATGTAGTGTGATGTTATGTAGTATGGTGTTTTGTAGTATATTGTCATGTAGCATGACTTTATGTAGTATGATGTTATGTAGTATTGTGTTTTGTAGTATGTTGTCATGTACCAGTAGTATGACTTCATGTAGTATGGTACTTGTAGGTATGCCACAGCTGTAGGTGCGGGCCAAAAAGGTAAAATGACAGTCAGTACACCGTATGTTGATATCTCTGGGGCTGTTATATTAACAATCTGTCAAACTATACTCGAAGGAAGGTAGCTAATAAAAATGTATAGAAATATTTTTTGGTATTTTATGTTAATTTTGTATCGTTAACTTGAATTTATAACATAGATTATAATATTAAAACATTAGATAAATATCATACGTATATTTTTATGGTAAATATATAAATATCAGACTTTGAACATGCATTGCTGTAAAGTTTAATTAGAGTTATTGTTTTCTGTTTTTGTTTTTGAATGTATCTGTTCCAGAAGAATTTTTTTTAAATATTTTCAAACTTTCATGATTTCATGATTTTTTGAATTTAAGCTTTTCTCTATATGAACTTGTTAGGTCAGTTTGTAAGTTTTTTAAGTTTTGGTTTTCTTATAAATATGTTGTTTGTTCAATGATTTCAGTGCAAATGGAATGCACGGCGATAGTGATACTATTGCCGGTGTACTAGGACTCGATATTACAATTGATAGTTTTGTTGAACTTCTCACAACACAATTTAATCCATGCATAAGTCCCAATTCAAGGTATCAATAGGATTTTTCTCTCATGTTAATAATAAGAAATATGTAGTGTATAATAAAGTTAGATTATTGCCAAATATATAATTTAATACCTTGCTAAAGAGTAATTGATATTTGTTAAGAAATTACAAAGATAAACAAGACGCATATTTAGAACATTGTTAATTTTAAAAAAAATTAAATGTTATTTAGCGAGTTATGATTAATACTCGGATTAAAATTTAAGACTCATAGAATTGGATCTAGTTTTAAGACAATTGGGCTTTAAAATTAAGTTTACCCGGATTTAATTTAAATTGACAGTTTAATTAAGAAGGATCTTAAAAAATGTAACCTAAAAATTTAGTACTTGATCTGAACAGTGCTTATAGAAAGTTCTTTAGTGTGAACGATATTTTCAGACTATGTTCTCCGTTTTATGGAAATAATTGTATAATGCCTATGAAAATTATTTAACTGCATAATGATTTAGAATTTAGATAATGCAAGCCTACTGATTGAGAATATCTAAATTGTTCAAAATATTTAAATTGTTAAAAATATTTAATTGTTCAATATATTTAAATTTTTGAATATATTAAAATTGTTGCATATATTTCAGATGCATTGTAATGGATAGCAATGGTTATGTTGTAACCCACCCGGACTATGTAACCCAAAACAAATTGCCTCAAATCGCTGAACACATTACAGCCATTGAACCTTCACTTTCAGCCGATATCATTAAAAGTTCTTTTCTTAAGAACGACTCGTGTGTTAATTACGTGGAGCTTACAACACAGTACTCTTGGAAGGTTGCACAATTTTGTCATGAGGCTTTTTTATGTTGATTCATTAACGGACTTACTTATCATTATAAAAAGTAAAACAGGCCCTGACATATCGGCCTAGACTGTTAGTTAAGTTTATTGGGGTTAGGGTTGGAGTTAATTATGGTTAGGGTTAGGCTGCGGATTACAGTTAGGACTGTTATTAGATTTTGGGTTAAGTTTAGAATTTGTTTGAGTTAGGGTAACTGTAGAAATTGATGGGGCCGAATTGTCGTGTTAATGTATTCGGGGCTGATTTGTCGGGACACCTTAACTAAGCAATTAATTGTCCATTAATAATTATAATATATACTGCAGGTTAAATGTATACAGTAAACTTCATTGTTGCACTTAATTACTATTGATATAACATTCTTAATTGACCCTCTATATAAACCGATTACCATAAATCCTTGAAGATAAATTTGCAATTTTCTCATTTTTAGGTTTATGTAGAAACAAATGTTGTCACATTGGCTGGCAGTCAAATTTATCCAGTTATCGGTTCAAACATTTACATTATTGTTCCAAATGGTAATAGCAATACATCGGGACAGTGCAGTTGTACTCAGCTGGTAATAATGTTACCTATTATATCTACATTTAAAGCTATACAATTTCATTATTGATAATTGATTTACCAATATATTTATTTAATATAATGAAATAATATCTCTTGTGATGTTGCAATCAGAACTATACTAAAACTCGACCTAAAATTTGGAGTATTACACAAGGCAAAACTTGACGTCTGATTTTTAGTTTTAAAGTTCTGTTATTTATATCACGATATAAGCCAAAATACAATTGATTATAAGAAATACATAAAGGCCTGTAAGAGACAATGGCACTCTGTTGAATCATAGAAATAACTGATCAACACAAAGTTATGCGTCGACTAGATTGTATTGGGTGATTTGACTGCAATGTTAAAGCTACTTAGTGATTATATTATAAAAAATCTCAATATCATCAATTTCACAATATAAATTAAATTATTAACTCAAATTTTTTCCAAACTGTTAATATACATCAATGCTCAGAATAGCATTAAACTTTCATTAATAGATTATTTTATTGTAATTTAATTCCTTAACCTTTGTCAACTGAATTTTTATTTGCAATATTACTCAAATTATTAACTTTCTGCATTTATATAAACATGTTAACTCTATATTGCTTTTATAGTATCAAATTGTATTGCCTACTATAAATAAATAAAGATGACAAATTCATACAAAACATAATAGGAGAACTTTTTCTATTTTATTCGAAGGTTGGCAATGCTCCGTGTCAAACTGGTAAACAGTGTCAATGTCCCTGCTATACTGATACCGGATACAACTACTGTACTGGAATACTTGATAAGACCATGTAAGTCTCTAAGTACTACATTAAATTATAATTTTACTGTATTTCTATTGAGTTAATCATACAATTTATTTTAATTTAAGCTCTGTGGTGAAGTTAGTTAGAGCACCGAATTAGGAACAGAAATTCGAATTCAGGATTTGAGTTTTGTTGTTGCTTTGTTGCTCCGTTTATTGGTGTGGAATTTCATTCGACGCTTACATGTTTGGTAATCTAGAATTTAAGTGTAATTTATGGTTAAGATGTAAGTACCAGGTAAAAACTATATTGTTTAAGGTAAATTATCGCAAATTAACTCTACTATCTGAGATTTAATTTAAAAGCCCTCAGCCTAAAAAATAGTCATTTGAGACAGTTATTCATCTGTATGATATATTGTTGGGATCATAGTTTTATATGATTCCTCGACAATTCGTCTACCGACAATTGGCCTAGTGACATTTTGTCTACCCTAACTGTAATCTTTAAAATAATACTTTCCCATAGGATTAGTTTAACCGTAACCATAGGCTTAACCCTAACTCTAAATCTAATGCTAAATCTAACATTAACCCTAACCATAATGTTGCAGTAGACCAAATGTTGGTAGACCAAATGTTGGTAGACCAAATGTTGGTAGACCAAATGTTGCCGCAGATCAAATGTTGGTAAACGTAGCGTCGTAGACCAAAAGTCTGTAGACGAATTGTAATTACAACATTTTTATATGTTTTTTCTTCTGTTTAGAGCAAAAACCTGCATACCATCATCTGCTCCACTAAATGTGACGAATATAGTGTCAACAATAACATTGAACGCATCAAGACTTGCTGCTATTGGTTTGCCTGATTGTAGGCCTTGCAATACACGAGGAGTGTTCACTAATGAAAAGTAAGTTCACGGCTTATAAAGAAAAAAAATTGTTTGTACATGCAAGAAACAGAGTAAGAATATAGAGCTCTGTCTCTCTCTATATTCTTATAACTCTGCCTCTGTACAAGATACACAATATATTTAAGATAAATTCAGAACCGGAATCGATAATTTGGAACTGGTTCCGGAATACAAATTTAGAACAAAAATTTGAAATCGTAATCTAAATTTTGAACTGATTCTCTACAGGCATAGCTGAAACTACTGCATAGTTATACTATGACTAAGCAGCTTATGACTTAAGCAGCTTATGACTGTAGCTGTGTAGTTTATATCTCAAAAGTTTACATCTAAAAAGCATAGAGCTACTCAGCTTCTAACTTTAGAGCTTCAACACTATTGCAACTTTTTACGTTGAACTAGTAATTATATGTCAATTTTGTTTGAATAGTAGTAGTAGCAGCATTTATTTGCACAAAATCTCACACACTTTAATTACTTTATACAAGAAAAAAAACAAAAAAAAACTTAATCAATATAATCGTATAAACGAAAATTAATTAGAAACTACATACAATTAGATTGAAACTAGTTACAATTTCAAAAGTTAGTATTATGTTTTATTCTGAATAGTTCGTGTTTGGCTTCCAACAAATGTTGTTGGAATCGTGACAACTCAACTTGCCAATCTCATAGCTGTCCCGATCACGTTAATCTCGGCCTCGCCATTGGTCTGCCCATCGGTATTGCGGCATTTATCCTACTCGTAATTCTACTCATTCTATTTCTACGTTATTGCCATAAGAAAATTTCCAACCAATCAAAATCCTCCTCTTGGCGTAACACTTTTGATTGGTTCCCTGGATTAAACTGGAGTCGAAACGAAGCGAAGATTTCTCGTCAAGTCGAAGATAATTATCTTCACCCACCGATTCGCTCACCATTTAGTAGAATCCAAAATAATCATTTCTACGAAACGTGCGTTGAAAATAGCGACACAATTAGTAGTGGTAATACTGGAGTGGAATCTGTATATTCCACTATTGTTTGCACGTCGGAGAGTACCGTAAATGACGGAAGTTTATCAAGCGATTGTATTTTACCATCGCCTACAAGACGATGTCCTGACCCGCCAAGATTTTGCCATCACCCGGCTCCACCGAATACGAGCTACGGGGTTTATTTAAATACGAATAATTTGCGTAAAAATGACTCGTACGAAAAGCTGCAGAATAAAGAAATTTTGCAGGGGTCGCAGAATTCTGATTATATCAGTCAGAATCTAGAAGTGGGTGAAAATATAAATCCACCTGATTTAAGTTTAAATCAAGAGAATCAGGGTTATCAAGGATTGAAAATCGTCGCTGTTTTTGATGATGATGGTGAAAATGATGATGATTATGATGATGATGATAGTGGTGCTGTTATTGAAAATGATGGTGGATTGGGTGATAAAAAAGGGAGCAGCTTACCAGATTTGAAAGATAATAGTGATGATAATGATGAGAAATTTGACGAAATTAATGAAAACAATGACTATAGTCTACAGAAAGTTGACGAAACGAATGATAATGCAATTAATGCAAAAGTTACTGATCACAGTGATATGCCAGATAGCAAAAGCATGGACAATATTTCAGAGATTATTTTAAGTTCGGAAAATAAGGTCGACAGTTTAAATGATGCAAAAGGTTCCACGCAGTCGTTACAGTATATATCTTTAGATTCAGAGGCAATGAGAAATCAGGTTGATTCGGAATTAGATGAAAACTCTGCGAAGTTAAGTCAAGATTTAAGTGATAAAGAAAAGGACACAAAGAAGAAGCAAGATGATGATATAATGCAAGAAGTAGGATCGGAGAATAAAACTTGGATAAAAATCACAAGTGAAATTAAACTGTAATTTTATTTATGCCAATTAATTCGGTAAATTTTTGTGTAATTTGTGTAAATATAAATGTTGACTCGCATTAATTTTCAATGCATTAATGCCAGTGTATGAAATAAATGTAACTAAAACGGATAAGTAAACAACGATACGAACAATTTCGAATATGTTGACCAGTGTTTTGTAAAATATTTCTTTATACAGTTGTTGTTCAGAAAGTTTAAACAAATATCATATTTTATTGCAATGCCGTAGCCAAGAATTGACCAAGGGGAGAGGGGAAGGGTTTCCACTAAAAATTTAAGTGATAACTTTTTTATGTTATCACTTTTTTTGAGTTGACGAAATAGTTAATGATAATTATCATTCACTTTTTCGCTTCTATTTTCGTTATATATTTAAAATTACAATTTTACACAATTTTACAATTTTGTCTAGACAGTCTAGACCGTGTGGAATGTCTAGACTGTTTAGACAGTCTAGACTGTTTATACAGTCTGGACTTTCTAGACAGACAGGCGAGACAGTCTAGACTGTCTAGAAATAATTACTAATAATTTATTATTATTACTATTATAATTATTAATAACAATTATTGATTATCAGCAATAATTGTCACTAATAATTATCATCTAGTAAGACAGACAGACGCTCTATACAGTCTAGACTGTCTACAGACGGCCTAGACTATAGACTCTAGACTGTCTAGACTGTTTAGACCGTCTAGACTGTTTAGACTGTCTGGACAGTCTATAAACTGTCTAAAGACGGTCTAGACAGAGAATCTATGGACTCTAGACTGTCTAGACATCATACTTTATCATTATAATCATTGTAAATTAATCAATTTCATCAACTTTAACAACAAATGATTGTTGTACAAATATTGATAATCATCAATATATGAAATCAAGATTAAAAAATCAGATTAAAATTATAATAAATCAAAGATAATATTATAAATGTACATCTCGTTCGTATCTCTAGTTATATGATCATAGTCTTAACGTTACATCAGCACAAAATAAATAAGAGATATTATGCTTGTTTCAACCACCGAGTGATGAGTGAATCATTTATTTAAAGGAGACAATGTAAAAAATAATGTAAGAAATCAGACTAAAATTATAATTTTAATCTGATTTCTTATCATTTTATTATCATTTTATAATATCATGTTTATAATATCATTTTATTATCATTTTATAATCTTAACTCGATTGCAGCCAATCAATAGATCTAGACAAACACGCCCCCTTCTAATACACTTCAAAAATCTGACGACCTATTACAGTTTAACCTCAAGTAAGTATTACTACCCCCCCTCCACCCCCCACACACCAAATTTCTTTAAAACAAAGTAGACAGTCTCTTAAATTTCCTTAAATTCAGACAATATTTCAAAGACATCTTTTACACAATTGCATAATTAAAGAGAAATGATTAAACAAGAGAAGCGTGACTATATATGGACAAATTAAAGTTAGGTTTATATTACAGAGAATGCAGGACAATTTTACAAGCGTCTGTATCTTGGCGTCGAGTTTAACAGGTTCAATAATCAATTTAATTTATTCAATAATTGCATCTAGTAGGCTAACCATAATTCTAATCTTAATTTGTTGAAGAGCGGCTAAAGCATCTAATTAACACTGAGTTAAATTGATATAGACTACCGGGCTAAAGAGGCGGGGCTTCTTAGGAAAGCCTGCCTTATAATATTGTCAATGACAAATATGTTTTAATCTATAATAAGGAATACACATGTCTCAATACTACAATGTGGTGATCAACAATTTTAATCTGGGCGCTATTTTTATTATTATTATTCAAATTTAAGTTTTCATAACTACAGTCTGTGACGTCGCCACTAAGGAGTGACGTCACTTAACGTTCAGCGTATATATGCACTTCATTCCCTGCAGTATCTAGGCCTAAAACGAGACAAATGCGTTATGATATTTTGACAGCTGCTAAACCCCTTATAATATTATTTTTAAACTAATAACTCTACTGCAGTAAATGGATAGTAAGTACAGCAACAACAATTAAATCAAAATCTATTCAGTATTTGGCTGGGTACTGTGTGTGTGCGTGTGTGTGCGCGCGTGTGTAACGCTGAGCTTGAACCAATCAAACTTTGTAAATAAAATGACACCATCCTACTTCATTGCTAGCAGCAACATTATGGCAATTCAGACAGTTGGAGGCTGCGGGCAGTATCCTTACCCACCACCCCCTCCCTTCTTCACCACCCTCGTCTGCTTTTAAATTGTCCTTGAACTCAAGGCTTGGAGTAACAGTGTAAAGAAATTAAAATTAAAGTAACTTACTTTGTTTATTAACTGATGAATCTTCAGTCGATTGTTACTCATTCTTCACTCTGCCTAAACTTAGAGTAGTATTTCCGCCAGCGTCCAACATGGCGGCGTTTTCCCTCTTCAATTTATGTCTGAAAATTTATTATAAAAGAAGAAATAAATCTATAGCGCAGAAATGACAAATTAAAAATTATTCAGCATTGAATTAAAAAATTGTCGTGTATTTAATAAAGCATCATGTATTTAAAAAAAATTAATAAATTAAAATCAAAGTTTACTAATATGTTCGGTTTAGAACGAGTGAAATATTTGTTGTTTAGCTTCAATTAATCAATTAAATTAAACACAAAAGTTAAAATAAAAAAATTGACTACTTAAACCTTATGCAGATAAAGATGAAGACAAAAATAGCTGTTACCACTATGCCAGAAAAAAAAACAATTCCAGTTACGACAGAATCTGAGTTACTTTTTACTGTCAATAAAAACATAAAAAAATCATTTAAATTTAGTCATTAAATAATTATAAGAAATGAAATTATCTATGTTAGTCACAATACATATCATTCAATAAATTTATATTAATACTAGCTTCAATCCCTGAAACAATCACAGACATACGTGGAACCTTAACTTAATCCAGCCCTAATTCTAACCCTAAACCTAATCTTAATTCTTACCATAACCTACCACTACCTTACCCCTAATCTATCTTAATTGTACAAAAATAAATAAAGAAATAGAAAAAGCAAAAAACATTCACCATAATCGGGAATCGAAACTGCAGACTGTCAGAAAAAGACAGAGAGAGAGAGAAACAATCAGACAATCAGACAAACAGACAAATAGACAGACTGTAAGCAGTACAGACGGATAAGTTGAAACATACAGATACATACATATACATGATTTACTGTCGGATGATGCGTAAAAATCATTCCTACAACTACAGTAGTACGCGCCTGCAGTGTTCGTACAATTCTGATTTTCACCGCTACAGACTTTATACTCAATGCACTCATCAATATCTAAACAAAATAGTACGCTCGCGAGAAGGGTATGCTGAGAAGGAAGATGATGCTAGAATAAGATAGCAGGGTATACTTTAGAAGGGCACATCAGGACGAAAGATGAGAGAACAAGGCTTAGGAGAAGGGTACATCAGGAAGGAAGAATACAGATGATTATATATTACTTGTTTGAGAGAAGGGTACATCGTGAAGGAAGATCGCAGAATATGATAATAAGCTTGTATAAAGGGTACATAAAAAATTTAATATAGAATAATACCACTGTAGACAATCATTGCTGGTTTAACCTCTAAAGTATCATTTGACTGAAATCCTACTTTGCAAGAACATTCACAAGAGCCTAGCGTATTAAAACAAATTTTGTAAATATCGTCACAAATATGTGCAGATGACTGAGCACATTCATCATCATCTACACATGTGTTGAGTAAAATAAGCAATAAAAAATAATACATACAAATATAAAATAATAAATATAAAGTATAAAATAAAAAATATAAAGTTACATAAGCAAGTAAGTAACAATTTGCGAATAATAACATGTCTAACTAAGGTAAATAACTTTACTAAAAGTAAATAAGTAGCTTAAGTTTGTTTGTTTGTTGTTTAATGGCGCGGCAGCACAAAAAGGCTATTTAGTGCCAGAAATTAAAGTTTAAAGTTTAAATTTTGGTATAAAAATACAAATAGAA
>JAQIXG010001717.1:0-20559 GCA_034700105.1 Oconnorella tubifera | reverse complement strand
AAAACATGCAAAAATTCCAGCAAGATTTTGCCTTACGCCACTGATCCAGGCGTTCCCCCACTTATTTTTTAGGACTACACCCCTGGTAAATACTTATAGTAATACTGCGAATTAGCTCCAATATGCCTAACTTCAAATTTATTTCAATACGTCTAGTCGCCAAGTCGGGGATATTGTCAAATTTAATCGTTAAAAGGATCTAATTAAAGTAAACAAACTTAATAACATACAGTATATTGTAGAAATGAATACAGAACATAAATACATATTTATAATACTGCTTCATTTTAAAGTTATATAATCCTTTTATATTATATTTGGTTATTATGATGTTTGTACATTATGATTGTATCTTGTGAAGAACAATAAAAAATTAAATAAATATTTCTAAACTTAATATCTGCATTAAACAACTACACTACTAACCGTAACGTGTCAGCTAATCTATACGATAGATATAGGCTACATATAACCAAACTAGTGTTTGGAATTCACAACGAATTATAATTTACAGTACAGGCCTATTTCTTCAATATTTACAATTCATTGATTTCATAAATAAAAGGTTTACCAAATCAATATGAATCTACAGTTACTGAACATCTGTGTGTATTTTAAAGCGAAATCACATAAAGGATCTTTTAAAAGCGACGATGAAACAAATCTGTAGCCTAAAATTTATATATGATCGCAACTGTGACTATCGTTTTATAATTATCTCAAAGATAATTACAAGATCGCTCGTGTGTCACTCTGAAGCCGTTTCATTCCACAAGGGATCAAGGAAGATACAATTTTGAAAAAGACGGATGAAAAAAATTGAACGATAGTTCCATTTTCTTCAATTTTAATTAATCATAAGAAACTGTCAAAATATCTCACCAGACAATTTTTAGTTATTTTAATTACAGAAAGAAATTGTTACAGTTCGTTTGACAATATGTTTTCAAAATATTCATGATGAGCAAATGCTTTTTTAATCTGTCATTGATTATATTACAGCACATTTTACGAATGGTTAATATGCTCTTTAATTTGAATATTTTCGCTGAGATCTATTTAATTGAAATAGCACTATTTTATCCACTATATATGATTTTTTATACTTTTGAATGATTAGTTTATGAAATGGAAGTATAAATTCAAAATAACAATTAGGTAATTTTTAAATTAAATTCCTATATTAATTAATTAACTGAAGAACAATAGTTAACACTATTAATTACAAGTCTTCAGTTGATAATTCTTAAAAAATTATCGTTTAATATTATAAATACATTAAGCTTCTATTTATTTTATATTTATTTACAACACAACAAAAGAGTAAATATATGAAAATTAATAATCATTTACAAAAAAGCATAGCGAATAATATTATAATTCGTCGTTAATATCAAACTTTGCATTTCACGAATAAAATCAATCAATATTTTATAAATAAAATACTGTTATCTGTATTATTTTTCATAACATTGATATCATCGTAAAACTACATTACAAATGTTAACAATTATATTCAATATGTCAAGACTAATGACAGACTATATTACATAATATTATGATATCCGATTCATCTTTCTTCAGCTTCTCGTTCACGTAAAAAAATGACAAGGAGCTTCGCGATGAATACCCAAGCAACACTCATCCAGACTAATATCACCAACATACAATTATAAATAGAGATTTTAAAACATCATTCATACTTATAATGTATATTATGCATACATAGTAACTAAGTTGAAATTTCTGTAGCAGGAGTTAAAAGTTACCGTCCAAGTTTAAAACAGCGCAAATAAGTAATTCTACCGTAGACAGTATTTATATAACTTGTAATCAACAAATAAACTTATAAACTATTTACAAATTATAAATTATATGACAGTTAATCAATTCCGATTTATAACTTTTAAAATACTTTTTATAACTTTTTATACTTTTTAAAATAATAATCAACTGAAATGAAAGCATCTTTTATTGCAATTAACTAAGTCTCTATTGAGTATTCAAGAATGTGTTCATTAATACAAATAATGCCTTAATCATAAAATAAAGGTGATATCATCAATAAAGTAATTAATAAAACTTTGTCAATAGATATTTCAAACTGACCAAGAATAGCTGATACGCGACTTTAAAATTAGATAATAATTATAATAATACACTTAGTTATATACTATTCTTACAAAAATATAATAATGCCTTAGCAATCTAATTTAGAATAACATTTCACTTCATACAGACCAGTTAACATTTAATTTAGCCGACATATTGCACGAGCAAGTTGAAATTTTCTCGCGTGCAAGAAATAACCGCAGTCCAACAACATTTTTCTGCACGAGTGATAAATCTCATGCATGAGTCTGTAGATTGTCCACACACATTCAAATGACACTCCATCGACACACGAACAACATTTTTTGCATGGTATGAAAAATTTCATTGCAGTGTCGTTGGAGTGTCTGCAGACTGCAATGACATTTTTCACATTTCTTGCAATTTGCAAGCGTGAAAACTTCACGCAAAATGTCGGCTTATGTGAACCGGCCTTAACATGCACAATATATTGTGATTAGTCCAATTG
The DNA here is from genome assembly GCA_034700105.1 of Oconnorella tubifera. Classification (NCBI taxonomy): domain Eukaryota; kingdom Metazoa; phylum Annelida; class Clitellata; order Enchytraeida; family Enchytraeidae; genus Oconnorella; species Oconnorella tubifera. The sequence goes on along the minus strand of JAQIXG010001717.1, from coordinate 17,978 downwards.
TTGTCAGTCAGTGCTCTATATGACGCATCTAAAAAAAATGCTGCTCCAACACAGAGGTTGTAGAGGTTCTTCCTGTGTTCTAAAATATTAACAGGAAGAAAAGAACGATTGATCTTTGAAACGATTTGACCCGTATAAAAACATGATAACAAGTTTAAATTACCGATAAATTTGCCCTTTCTTGTTACATATTTGAATTTTTCTAAACTTCTAACCTACATAAGCAACTTTTTTAAATGTAATTTAAATTAATATTTAAAATTTATTTAGTTTTAAAGCGCTTAGCGCAAGAAACAATTTTCTACAAAAAAGAACAGTACCTGAATAATATTTGATATATTTATTATGTGACATTCTATTCAAGAGACTAAGTAACATAGTCATAACTTAAGTTACTTTTAAAAATCATATTAATGTCAATTTGAGAAAATTCATGTAAACTCCTACAGTTTGTGAAGTCAAATACTATGTATTATTGGATTTGGCTCATGACGATATAATGTGCGACTGAAATTCACTCGCTACTCGCAAGAAATTCAACAGTTAGAAGACTTAAACTTCATTAATATTATTAATATTATTACCGTTATTGATCAAATATTTATTACATTATATGGATAATTTTTCAGTATTATTTAATATATTATTATTTACTATATTACGTATTATATATTTATTAATATTTATAACTTATTATATTACTGAACATTCTAACTACATCAACGCGTGTATGTGTAAATAATAATGCAAAAATTACAGTGTGCCATATGTTACTCATGAAAAGTGAAATTTCATTAACCTTAAACGGAAAAAGTACACAGCAATTGAGACAGATAACTTATGTGACGGTCATTTTTAATTAAGAAATATTATTAACCTAATTACAAAAAATTAAATGTCTCTTAAACAATTCAATCTGTTCTCCCGCGGAATCAAGAAGTTATATAATAGCTCTACACAAAAATGAAAACAACTCATCAGAAGCCACTGTAAATGGCTACTGATAATGTGATAAAAAAGAAATGGAAACTATTATAAAAGCTGAAAAAGAAAAAAAGTTCTGTACAGGCACCCGCAAAATTGCTAGAGATTTATAATAAGATCTACTTAAACAGAAAAACATTATAGTTATCAAAAGAGCGAAGAAAAACTCCAATCAACAAGAACAGTAATTCACACATTGAAAAGCAGACTTCTCATGTTCTTCCAATAAACAGTAAGACTAAAACTATATTACTTACTGCAAAAAATATTTTAAATTACAGAAGTAACGAAACAAATAAAACATTTGAATTGTAAAATTTACGGTTTTTGTCATTTACAATTACAGTAGTATTGTGAAAAAAGAAATATATATTTAAACAGATTTTCTGGATATAATGAAGATAGGCCAATACTCAGCTACCAATATATGTTAATTTTATATTATACAATTGAGAGACATATGTTAAAGAATCCAAAAACTTATAAAAAACTAAATAATGTTACAAAATTAAAAATTGATGACAAATTTAGTCAGATTTAGTCAATATTTATTAAATATTGTTTAAAAATCACACTGATATCTTGAAGCTAAACAAATTTTTTTCTATCTAATAACATACACTGTCTACAAAATGATTGAGTAATATTAACTAGTAGAAACAAATAATTATTTTTCTCATATCCAATACAAAAATAGGTGGTGTTCGCAATAGTAAAAATTATGGCAAGATGCGACATATGTTCGTTTATTGCTTTACGTCACATCAGCACAAAAAGACTATGTAGTGAAATCTTCCATCAAAAACTAAGCTATAGAACAAAGAGTCTTTATACCGAATGTGCAAAATAATTATCTTTCGTAAATGACAAGAAATTAAGTCATGACCTAGGATTAATTCTGAAAGTAGGCAAGATTAGACCACTGAGCAATGTTAGTGAAGGGATGCAATTTCTACTAATACGAAAATATGAATAATTTCTCAAGTTTCGTTATATGGAATGTGACCAGAACATTGGATATACATCTTCTAGATCCAGTGTCATTAGGTTGAACTAACATAAAATTAGTTTTAAAATAATGATGATAAAAGCTTATGTCAAATTTTTATTTATTATCAACAGATGAAAATAAAAGAAGGTATATACTAACAAAAAAAGCTAAAATTATAATTGTAAGATTAGCTTTTTAATGCACAAGATAAATGACAATTCTCATGACTTGAAAAATCTAAGTTTTCAAATTAGAAACATTATGACACGCACTCTAAGTGTTTGCCAAGATACCGTACTGATGTCAAGCAATATTTCAAGCAAACATTATATTTTAAGAACTAATTGCATCTAGTGTTATTTTCTTACAGCTAAAGCCAAAGTGCCTGAATTTCGCTTCAATTTTCATGAGCTCTGCATCGGAGCATGGGCATTATCATTATTTTATCATCATTTTATCATCAGCTCATTCATGTCAGTAAATTATTTAAATATCAGACTGCATATGAAGTTTTTGAAAGATTTACATCATCTGAAGCAATCACTAATTTTAAGAAACAAAAAATGATTACACGTATCTAATCCTTTCAGTAGTCAGTTTTTACTAATGCAAAGTTCCTTTCTTTAAAATTGCATAAACACAAAGATAATTTTGTAAATAAGAAATTTTCATAACAAAAGAATTGATAAAATGAAAATATATTATAAAACAATCCGAACTCAATACGGAATGATAGTCATTACTAATAATATACCATAGCCTGCTGCATATATAGATACGCAACACTGAAAACTTAATTTAACTATAAGATAAAAGTATAAAAGTCTCATGCAACATTTACTGACTGGAAGAAATAGCACCAGTTCTCTGTACTATTACAAATTATTGACAAACATGCTCTTCATACTTTCAAACTTTCTCTCTGTCTTCTTTCTTTCATAAACTCAACAAACTGTTGTCTCCCAATATATGATCAATTGTTTGATTAACAATTATTATATTTTATCAAGTTGCACAATGCGCAGTGAATATATTATGATTGCAATGACACAGAAGTACAGACTATAAACTTTGAACGAAATATTATGCTTCTCCTATATAAGCCTGAAAAGAATTTCAAAGATAACCCAGCTTATGTAATTTACTGCAGCAATATACGATCATGAATAATCGCCATGACATAGTCATTATTTTAATATTTTATTTTGACGATAATTATTCTAATAATTATTTATGACATAGTCATTATTTTAATACATTATATTTTAATACAAGAAAAACTGTACAAATACTAACTAACGCATATTAAGAATTATTTATTCAACCAATAACACCCTAATCATTAGAAAATAATTAGTAATGACTCACCACTCAATTAATTAGTAGCTTGTCTTTAATTGTTATCCGTACAATTATAATAATTACAGAAATAAATCCTATTCCACAACTTCAATCTCTTACCATATTTAAAGCAAATGCATAAAGCTTAAAGTAATGTAAAATAAATTGAAATATTACATAAATTAAATAGCATTCTTTTGAATTATAAATGTCAGATTTCTCTTCAGATATTCGACTGATCAAAAACTGTTTTATTATCAGCTTTGAGCAAAACGCATATAATCTCACACTGAATTGTTTTCAATAATAACTAAAAATAAATCAAACAAATATATAAAAAAACTGATAAAAGATTAAATAATAAACAAATATTAATAATCTTAAAGTTAAATATCGAATATAGTAACTTATCGACTGCAAAGAAAAACTATTCTGTCAGCTGTTACTTAAGGGAAAATTCTGACACAAGACAATCACGCTTTTAGGCATGTTTTTATGTTCGAGTCAGTCTTTTTATATTCGGTCAATTAGAAAATATGATAACAGTTTATCCAACAGGTTAGTTACAAATATTCAGATATACACTGGACACTGAGGGAAGTTATCCCTCAAAAAATTACTCCTACAAAAATAACATTTTTCTTTTCTTTTATTTTTATCTGGAACTATTAAAAAACGAATTCCCGTCGAAGACCTAACTCGATAACTTGTCTAACTACAACTGCTTACATAATATATAAGGTCATTCACGCTACATTGAGACTCTGTCTCAAGGATATGTTACATTACGTGCTGATAAACCTCAGGAACTAGTATTAGCTGAACATTGCTCGATATAGTGCAGTGGATGGTTGTAATTTCTAATCCAAACTCATATATAAAATTCCATTGCTTAACTATTTAAATAGCTTAGATAACATCAACCTACGCTTAACAGTTTAAACTAATGCAAATCCAAATTAGGAATTAGGATTAACAATGAATCCTTTAAATTGCTTCTAACCAAGGTCAATATTTTTTTCAATTATATATTGACGCAAACATTCTACTACAATTGTAATAAAGTGATCAAATATTTATAAAATACAAATTCACAATATACCAAGTTGCACAGGTAACTAACAGCAAAATAATGTCTTCTCATTTCTAATAAAACTGAATATTTAAAGTAATCTGTATGCGACAAAATTGTAAACTCAATAATGCTATGTTAATAACTATACTGTACATCCATGCATGTTGTACACTAAATGACACTGTAAAAAGTGAGATGAAACAAACATACTAGTAAGTTTGAAAAAATAAAATAAATACAAATAAACATTTACCAACACAGCTGAATCGCTACAATTAAAATAAAATAAAATGTCTCCTGGATTTCACACAGAAGCTGCAGCAGTTGTTAATGGAAGAGTTTTAGTGTATCATGCTTGACATCACATCAGCATAAAAATACTATTTAATGACCAATAATGACTCAATTATTAAAGAAAATCATCACAAAATAAAGTAAAAGATGACAATCAATGTAGCTAAATGAACACGAAGCAACTCAGCGACAAGTTGCATCCTGCCAGTGATCAGTATGTAACATAACCTATCACAAATTATCACGACAAGAGTATATTTCTTTGTATAACAGCGAAAGAGGTCTACTCAATTTAATCATTACAAATGTTAAACTTACATATGAGATACGTAGGTCATTTACGCCTGGAGTTTTAAGATTTGACTTGTAACACTATGCATTAAAAAAACATTTCTTTTAAAAAACATTTCTTTCTAAATGACAGGCTATGTATATATAAAGCTTGAAACGATTTCTATTTCCAATTAAAAATATTATAGAAATTAACAGCTTTAGCATATGATTTCACCAGCAACATTTAGCCTACTTTATCGTACAAACACTAATTTTGTAACTAAAAAACTATTTAATATCAAGCGTGCGATTATTACAAATATACAAAAAACCTAGAGACTGAATTCTTACAATGAGTCTGAGCTCTGCACTAAACAGAAAAACGTACAACTACAAAGGCTGCACAGCGTCACTAACGAATTCATTTTACGCATAATATTATATAAATTTAATTTCCAGACTACGTCTAACTCGGACCAAATTTTGTACGAGCTTGCTTCTTAAGTTTCTGAAATTCATCCGAAAGTTGTCTCGCTGCGTTTCGTTCATCAGCAATCTCTCTCGTCAGATCCGTTATTTCTCGATCGTGCTTCGTTTTGAGTCGTTCAAGTTCAGCGCGAAGTTGCTTCACCTCTTCCTTCAGCTGGACGTACATCTCTTTAGTGAAGTGATCAGACGAAGTGACAACATCAACGCAAATCTCTGCACTACGGGCTGAGGTGGGCGGAGACTTGTTGGTGATTTTATTATGAACGTGGGAGGAGTTAACTGGGCGAGCAATACCATTGGACGCTTCTAGATTGAAATAGTTTAAAGTTAATAATCTTTGTATAATTTTTGATCAATTAATTAATGTGTATAATTTAATATTTCAGTTTATGATAAAGTTTTAAGAAATTAGTTATTCCAACATAGCTGCAACAACAAAAATTCTAAATTGCTCCTAATTTGCAACATAATCGATAGATCAGTTGTTAATCTGAAATTCTTAATAGATACTCAGCAATCTAACAATGAAAATGACTGTTTTTGCTGATTTGTACTGAAGTATGACATCAATACTAAATGATCAACTCCAACATTTATATAGAGCTCAATGAAAGCAATCAAATAATTGTCAACTTATCACACTCCGTGAACAATCACATCATTCAAATTTCAAGCATGAAAACTTTACTTTATATTCTTTATTAAACGAAATAGTTTGTAATAATTCTGACAATCATAATGGAAAATCACGTTTGTTATTTACAGCGATTTATAGATATACGTTACATAAAACCTGTATAATGTAATACAAATAAATCATTTATCTAAACTAGAAAGTAACAGAAGATAGGGTTTCCATAAAATCCTCTCCAGTAATGTCTTTCTAATAACATGGCTCAACTAATTTACTACAATATTATTTCGTTTATTCATATATATTTCACATTACAATGTATAATATTTATCAAAGCAATATGAATATAAAATAAAGCATAAATAAATAATACAGACTTAATGATTTGACAGCATTATGAGACTACCGGAGACACTATCAGCTAGATCGCTGGCCCGCTGTCATTAATATTAAATTAAATCAAAATTTTATTTTCAAAAGAAAAAATTACACACCAGAATTACTAGAAGAAAATTTAGCAGGGGGCCTAGCGGGAACTTCTTTTTTCTGCAATAAAGGGGAGTGGGTGGGACCTTCAGTGGGGCGAGGGGGCGGAGACACTGGCCCCTCAGGCCTGGGGGGAGGGGAAATAAGTTCATCATCCGTACTTGATTCTTTTAAATCTTTCTCCTAAAATTTCATACAAATTAAGAATAAAGTATTAATAATAATTTAATATAAATTAAAGAAATATTTAAATAATCAAGTAAAAGTAATTAAAATAAATTAAAAGAAGCTATAGCAATAACAGAAATGTTTAATTTATCAAAACCAATAAGTAATGCAAGCAATGAATTTCATATAAGTAACATTTTAATTATATTTAAATGCTATTATAATCATAATGTTACAATCATTGAAATTATTTGTCAATAAACTCTAATCAACTCAAGAGTTAAGAGTGTATTATATTAATTCTCTATAATATGTAATACACATAATAATTTTATTATTATGTGTATTACATATATGTAATTCACATAATAATAAAATACACATAATAATACGTTTATTTCATATCAATTGATACGTGATAAATAATCAGAATAAAGACTTCAAAGTGAATAATGTGCCTGATCAATATAATGGTGTATACAGTAGCCAAGTCAGCTAAGAAAACATCCAGGCATCACTTACGCACTGAAACACATAGCTAACTAGCTAACAACATATCATACAAAGCTATTAAAATACTGCCAACATAAAATCACACAAATATATTTATCACACACTGTAATTACATCTAAATCCATTTCATACTGCTAATATATTTGATGTACTCATCAAATACTTGAATGGCCTGTGATATGACAGAGAGAGCATACCTGTGAGTGATCCCTGTTGCCTTGTTTAGGAGGACGTCTCTGTGGGGCCCTTGCTCTATTAGCTGTGATATGACTCAGTCTCTTCCCTGCATTTACACTGTCTAAAGTACCTAGAAAACACAGACACGACATCATTTATATTATATAAAAATGTAATAGTTTCACGATAATTCTTTTACAGACTTTTCATCAATGTCTTTTCATTTAAAGGCTTTTCATCTTTACATCTACTGATATTTTGTCTATCAGCGTTACATCTATTAAAAGATTTATTGGGGTCAATATGCTTAATACATTCAAGGTGCATTTTTATGATATAAATTTGATATTAATTGAAAACCTTCTCTGTTATATTTCATCTGAGCTTTGACATCATCAGTCAATGCACCTGTCTTCCTGTCAGAGGCTTCATTCAGTGGCTGCGGCTTAATTAATACAGCACTAGACGGCTGTCCGGCTGAAATAAAACAATACCAATCTATGTGTTACGAAGCTTCTTCTTCTGCTACTCAAGAAAACTAATGTAAAATCGCTGTGGACTTAAGAAAGTAAGAAAATGCAAATCTTCTCTATACCTAAATGAACATTAGGATATATATAATTTAAATATGATCTTTAAGAAACTTAAGACATGAAGTAATTATTTCTTTGCTGTTTGATGCTATATAATAACAATAAGGCTATTTACTGACAGGTAACTAGAGTTCAAATGCCTGTGTACATCTGTACAAGGTGAACATAACATAAGCGATGAGAACATTTGATTGTTAATACAATAAACAATTTTTCTTTTGAGAATGATACAGCAAACATATAATCTAGAACCCATTTCTTTTCTATAAGAAAAAACATGAAGTATAAAACTAAAGAAATATAAAACTAAAGAAACTAAAGAAATAAAGAACTTCACCTTTGTGTTCATCAGACTTGGAATGTTTATAGACTGCATCAGAATTCTTACTCGACTCTAAAGCTTTGTCCTGACTCTTTGATTTATGCACTGCATTAGATGAATTGTCCTTCTGCTACAAAACATATATCTTTGAAAATAAAAATGTAATAACACTATAATTTCAGTAGTAGCTGTAGTTTCTTTATAACTTAATGTCACATCAGAATAATTATAATTTAATTTAGTAAACTGCATGTGAAGAAACCAAGTGACAGAAGCCAAGTGATGAACTCTTTTAATACAGTCAATAAATAGTTTTCTTTTGGAATGATGGGGTAAGCCTATATACGCCTAAATATTGAAACAATGTTTCAATCTTTATCAACTAGAGATCATTCTTGGAAAAATTATTAGTTTAAGTTTTACACGTGGCTGCTTTGATATTCTCAAAACAAAATTATTTTCAGTCAAATTACAGTGCTCCATTAAGACATGCTGATTTCTGCACATACAGTTAATAATTCAATATGTTACTAAATATCAGTTGGGTGATTTGAAACAATATAGAAATATAAAAAAAATAATCAAACAAATCAAAATAATCAAAAACCAAATCAAAAAATTAATATTTGACACACCGGTGTCAAATGTTTAATAAAACCCAATTATGTATAATACGTGATATGAAAAAACAAAATAAGCATTAAATCAATTTATTATACATGAAACAATCAAAGCTTCACCTCGGGTGACATCAGTTCAACAAAGTTATCAGGAAAGACTCCAACTTTGCCGTTTAGTTCTCCCTTCCACCAACCACTATCCTCTAATTCCTACGCAAATTAAAAAATGTATTAAAATTATAGATCTATACACCGACTACGCTTCATTTTTTATAACTTTTATTAGCTGAAACCCATAAAAAAATTATGCGAATGAGTAACTAAATTTTGAAACATACAACACTGAAAAAATGTAAATCACATACATTCAATTGTTGTGACAAAAATTCCCTTATCCCTAACTTCTATCGCAACACCCTCACACAACCCCCCCCCTAAATCCAAAATGGCATTAATTTTTATTAACATGCATAACAAATATATACCAAAGTCAAAAAAAACACTTTATTTTGGCTTATGCTCTTGTGAAGGTAAGCACAGCATTATTAAATTAAATACCGTATGCAATTGGCTGAAATTATCAAAAATCTGTTCGTACACATAATGGTTGATAATTTCTGTAATAGTGAAATAGTGGTGCAGTGTAAAATCACAAACATACATGGATTATGCATAGAAATTGTATTCAATAAATCGTTAATATTGAAAATAATTTCAGATAAATTGAAATTAATTATTTAATCAAGTTGAAGATAAAGATGCTTTAATGGCAAATAAAAAAATTTAAAAGTTTTCCACCTTTTGTAAGACAATGACAATGTCTCCCACTTCTAATGTTAATTCATCAGGATTCTCAGCAGCATATTTAAACATAACAATAGCTTTCTCTCTCGTATCTTTAGCTGAAGATGAAGACATGGGGGTGGGCTTCAAAACCTGTCACAAATGAACACAGAAATTAAAAAGAGGCAAAAATTCAAAATTTAGAGAAGTTTTCTGTATTTCCCTTTGTAGATATCAAATAAAAAGGTTTAAAAAAAATTCACAGAAGTTTAAAGACAGAAAATGTAAGTTTAAAGTTAGCTCATGCAGTAAAATCAGGCAAGAATCTATTTTATTTCTTATAAAGCACACATAAAATGAAAAACAAACATTAAAATTATCTATTTAATTTCTTGATATACTTTGCTAAAAAACTGTACATAATTCAACAATAACCATTCTTTTCAAACAATCTCCCTAACCCGAAATTGTAAAAAATAATATTTTTTTTGTACTTATATTTGAATTGATGATAAATTTGAATTGATGATATTAACACTATCATCCTTTGTAGAAAAAACACCAAAGACTATGTAGCTTTTAAATGTCTAATGACTTTCAACATATACGTAATTGATGACTCCGCTGCTATGATAATGCCTCACCTAGTGCGCTATACACTTTGTAATTGATAAAGTTTCAAACTAGCGCAACAATACTGCGCGGATTAGCGAAAGCGCGTCCGACTTAAGATCGGAAGGTTGTGTGTTCAAATCACTTCGTGGTCATTTTTTTTTAAATAATCGATTCTACTGATTCTTAGTTTAAAACAACTTAGTTTATACTGGACAGGTTTGAAACCTAATCCAGTAGAAAAGAAGATAGATATAGTTATACAATAACGGAACAGATTGACTAACCTTGGACTCCTTGTCTGAATCATTAGCAAGTTTAGATCCATCAAAGATATGGATGCCCAGACCAACTCCCTTCACTTTCTTGCCTCGTAACTCTACAGCATTCTCTTCCACTGATGATTCTGTAATACAATGTATACGTTCAAACATTTCTCCAACTTTGCAATAGATTTATATCATCTTTCTATCAGTATAATTCAACGAAAGAAAACAATAAACAAGCTAATTAATATCGAACAAGAATGGGTTATTTAATTTACCTAACTTTAATTTTAAAACACATTTTAAAACTAACTAAAACCAATTGATATGTTTTTACTAGAGCCACCAATCAAAAAGCTTATAGTAAGACAAGCTCATAAATTAATCATCATACAATGACTGTATTTATAACTTTATTTATAAATTATAAAAGATTCGAATATTAATTTTAGATGATAATAGATGCAAAATTAAAAATAAATAAATAAATGATTTGACTCTAATTTAAAAATGTAGCAAAATTCATAAAATGAAAACAACAATTAAATTATATATTCTTGTTTAGTATCTATAAATATTGTTAAAAACATGTCAAAAAAGTAAATTCAGGTGGTTGATCGGCTTCAGTTTAATGTAGAATATATCTAGTACAAATAAATGAAAGCACCAGAATACCAAACCACAAGGCCATCAAATTTAACTAACTAAAAAACCTTAGCAATTTGTAATACAAAAGAATACAATTATGAATACAGAGAAACTCTACAGGCGATATGGCTTAAATATTTTACTTTTTAAAGACTTCATTATATCGGTGTTTAGCAATCTGCATGCTTCGTTAAAATAATGCATCTACACTGTATATTAAGCTTCAAGCTAAATTATACTTTGCTGACTCGTGAGAAATTACACATAGTTTAGTCGTCAAAAACTGTAGAATATCATTTCTTTTCAGAAATCATTTGCAATATCACGATACAAATAATTAATTCACAGACAATACATTATATTACAAATTGTACACGAATTTAATAATAGAAGAAGCTTAATTCTTAGATATAATAATGATTGATCAAAGTAAAATAAAATTAACTAACAAATAAATAAACATATTTTAAAATTAAATTCTCAAGCTAAATGAGAAATCTTTTAAATCTTTTATACACTTGCCTGTAGATTTATTAAGATTAGATGGCTGCTGACCCATTCTGAGTCCCTGATTGGCTAGCTGTCCTGCAAGCTGAGAGATGTTATTAGATGCTTTAGTCTCAAGCATGTTACTCGGAGATTTGGACCTTTTCAATTCCTGAGTACAATTGTTTTCATATTACAACTGCATAAAAAGATCATGCTAGTTCGCTAGAGCTGCTAGTTTGTTACTTAATCTGCTAATTAATCATATAAAATGCTACTCAGCGCCATGATATGAACATAGTATACGGAAAGAATTTTAATTAATGAAGCATCCTCCGCTTATAATCAGCACATCGATATACTTTCATATTAAAATTTGTTTCAATACACTGATAAACTGAAGTATTCGGCATACTAAATATTATAAATGACATAGTTGATATCATCTCACTACTGAATTTATATTTGTACAAAAACGAATTACTACATACACCTGATGTAAACAATTGACAACTATTTACTTATAGTATACATTGCTATGACAATTCCTAAAACCAATGTTAGAGCTTATGCAGCGATACAATACAATAGAATGGCAAAAAATGAATTTTCTTAGCTCCGATCAATTTATTTATCAGATACAAAAATGTCACAAACTGAAAATAATTAACAATTATCAATAAAAATCTCGTCAAATTCTCAATGAAATTCTTTAATAAATTTCTATTTTAACGCATAAATACAAAAAGTATTTTAATACTGTTAAAATACATCAAAAAAACTGTTTTAATATATAATGATTTTAAAAGCATTTTTCTGCAAGGAAGAGGAAGGAAGATAGCAAATATTTAAAAATAAGCAAAGTTTCTAAACCAATATAATAAAAAACTTGCTGTAAAAATTAAACTTAATTTATTACTGACAGCCATAATATATATACGCTAATGATTTAACAAGGATATTAAATCATTTTCCTATTACTAATTTAGTGTAAGCACAATATCCTTTAAAAAGATTTACAGTGTATTTAAATAGACATATATTTCCATTTTATGAGCCCGTAATGCGTTACTCTTGATCCGCTATAAATCATTCTGGCTAAAATTCTTAAAGTAATGAGATTAAATGATCAGATACAAGTTTTACAACCAACTGAAGAGTGGTAAATAATTAATTTTTCATTAAAGATTAAATCAAATAATTAATAATTAATTAATAAAATAAGTAATCAGTCATTATTAATATACCAAAAAATTAATGATTACTTAATGATAAGATTATTATAATAAATATCTAATTATAAACTGATCAGTGGTTCATACGTTAACAATCAATGCACTTGATCAATTAAATTAACAATAACTCAACTTGAAGTACTATAAATAACAACTAAATAATAATTAAAATATAATCAATTAATAAGCAATTATTAAAACAATATCTTATCTATTATAGCATATTATACTTATATACCATTGAATTATTAACATTAAGTATTACTGAAATAGATCTATGAATAATCATCTATGATACAAACTAAACAAACAACTGCTATAAAACTTGTAATTGCATTAATCTAAAACAGTATTTCACTAAAACGAAAGTAAACGAATAAAAAATTGCCAGTAAATGTAGCAACCTTAACAAAATTATCAGGAAACATTCCCCTTCTTCCGTTGAGTACACCCTCCCACCAGCCACCAGACTGTTTGATGACGTCTTTGATGACATCACCCAGACGTAACGTCAGCTCATCAGACTGCTGAGCATCGTACTCGTGTTCCACAATCACCTCCACTGAATAAAGCATAAAGCTAAGGTCAAAGTCAAGATCTAGGTCAAGATCTAGGTCAAAGTCAAGATCTAAGTCAAAATCAAAATTTAGGTCAAGGTCTAGATCTAGGTCAAGGTCAGTACTGAATAATAGTAAAGGTCACGATCTTGAAAACATCATTGCTACTTTCAGACGATAAATAAACTGCAAGGCTGGTAAACTATCAAAAAAGACGCAGACGTTAATAGCGTTAATTTGATTTAACTAAATTATCATCACTAACTCTACGATAATTAAGTTGCTAGCAGCCTATCAAGCCTCATGCTTGTTAGGCTGTTCAATTATATAATTATAATTATGTTTGAATAGTGTTTGGCATATATAAATAAATATCTCTTTCTCTATATATATATACTTTGAAATTCCAAAAAAAACTACTATATATTATAAAACAAGCTAAGAATAATTTCATACTGTCTGATTGACTCAGATAAATAAATATATGTTTTGAACTGAATTTTATTTCAATGCAAATATTTAATATTTAGTAAATTATTGAAAATCAAAAAATTATACACAAAATTTAATATCATAAAAATCTAGCTTCCAAATAAGCAGTGTAATACATAATTATATATATTAATCTAACAAACCAGTCCCATTAATTTATTTAATAACCCTAACTAACATTAACCTTATCTCTAATCTTAGCACTAGCCCTATCTTCAATCCTAACTCTAAACCGAATGCTAACCAAACCCTAGGAATTAATACTCAGGGCCATTTTGACGAGTTACGATGCTACACATACACATACAAAAAACTATAAACAAATTAATCAGTCGGTAAGAAAGATTTAGCTAAAATTAAACTATGTCTCGGACTAAGCAATCCATCGTAGTATTAGTACTTTTATTGATAAAACAATTCAGTGCATTATTATGCAGTCAATTAATAGATGTCAATTATTAATATCTCAAAGAACATTAAAAGAAGTCGACTGTTCAGTGAATAAAATCAATAAAATAAACACTAAAAATATTTCAAAACTGCAACATTGATTTAAGAGTTCACAATAGCACAGTGTTATGGAATCTATTGTAAAACGATGATTCAATTAATTTAGGAATAATTATGAAAAAATTATTTCTGAATAATTAGCAGATATTGTTAATTATTAATTTATAAATTTAATTATATTATTGTTGTTATAATCATAGCTCAATACTCCTTCCTCTCAGATCAAATTTAACTTCGCTATTAGGACATATTAAACGCACTAGATATTTCTTGATGGACACTAAATAAATATACAAACTTGTCTCATCGTAAATAAATACTAATTAAATTACAATTTAAAATTAGCATACAATTATTAAATTTGTGAATAATTAACAATGGGATAAAATCAAGCAAAAAATCTAATTATATTAATTAACCTATATATATATTGTTATAACCTATATATATATTATATCTAATTATATTAATTAACCTATTATATATATTGTTCACATTTCTTTAACAAATTTAATCAATTTTAATAAATACGAAAAATAAGCAGAAAAAATTAAAACTATTCATGCCCAAGCAGGTGGATTAAGCTTTATGAATCACTTATTTTACATTTAAATAAATTATAAATAATTCCGTCAATTAATTAGGATTCCCTCGTTACCTGACATATTCGGACATGAGAGGGGGCAGAATCAAATTTTTCTAAAATAATTTTTTTAATTAAAAAAATTAAATAAATTTAAAGATTTACTATGACTAAAATCTATAATTAAATTCTACAACGACACTATTTTGTTAATCACCATCAACCAATTGAAAATTAACTTACAACTATGGACGAATGAAAGGTGACGAAACATCGAGTATTAAATATATTATAGTTGGTGCCAATTTAGTACATTCATACACATAAATCAAATCTTATACTGGTTAAGAAAATCTGCACAGTAAAATAATCGTGTAAATATTAATGTGAAGCATTCATGAAATTATTAACCATTTCGCGAATTGACATCAAACTTATCCAGTCTATTATTAAAATTATTCGCATAATCAGCATTAACAATATCTGACGAGAAATTATTCTAGTTATTCGCCGCTCGCTGGTTAAACAATTTATTATCAAAATTTATTTAGATAACAATTAATTCCCAATTGAAACAATCTCGAGTGATTTTATTGATTAGTTTGTATTCAATATTGTCATAATTAATTATATTTCATTCTTTAATTTGACAACTTTCCCCCTCTGCCAGCCACCGGAAGTAAATTTGATCTTTTACTTCCGAGTGGGTGTTCCATCTTGCACATTTTTATTTTATTTTATTTTTTGCCTAATTTTTGCCTAATTACTGCCTATTGCTTTCTAGTTTGACTTATTTTTGTTGTAATTTATTTGTTTCGTTGTAATTCGTGAGTTTTTAATCGAATAGTTGTGATTAATTATTTACCTGTAATTTTGTAATTGATTATCGCCATTTTTGCTGATGCAAATCTAGCAAGGGCTCGAGGGAATTGAATTATTCTTTCTTACATCAGTTGTGCGAGGGAATTTAGCCGAATATTTTTTTAGTTTTTTACAACTAAATTTAATTCACTTCCGCTTTTAAAAATTTGACTGAAAAACCTTTGTTTCTGTACCCTTTCATTTTTTATGATTTTTTGGCTCTCCTTCAATTTATTGAATTTATTGATCAATTTATTCAATAAGAAAACACAATTAGTGTGAAAAATTACAGAAATATTGGTATGTTATACGTAAGAAGTTGTAATTATGGAAATGTAGTGATTTTTGTGTTTATCTTGCTCTTCGTGAACTAGCTTTGTAGTTTAAATTAAAAACTAATCTAAACTATGAATTAATCCCGTAAAATTACAGCGTAAGTTGAGATTCCCAGCAAGTGAATTTATAGTAGTCGAGATTTCTTATGACAAGTTTTTTCTGTATATGCTTTGACCGAAGTATTATGGTCACCTTAAATCACAAACTCCTAAATCTTATCTATTGTGATTTGTTTTCAGTTACCAATACTGTACTTGCATTGATTAGTTTGTGACTTGTTTGGTAAAAATGAGTGCAAGTAGCACACGCGTGTACCTTGGACGTCTGTCTAACTCAGCGAGAGAGAGAGATGTGGAGAAGTTCTTCAAGGGATATGGCAAGATAAGAGAAATCATCATGAAGGAAGGATATGGATTCATTGTTAGTATATATTTTAGATGCGTAATCGTAATAATAGTGACTTTTTATCTGTTTAATTAGCGTATAAGTATTAGTATCTCATTTTATTTAAGTTCAATTCATGGTATGAATATTATTGCAAGTAAAAGTTTTTATAATGTCGTTTTTCTTGATGTGTAATTAAGGATTTAAAATTATAGAATAATTCTCTTATTTGTGATCACAGTTGTGTGATAAGTTTATATAACATTTATAAGTCTTTGGAAACATCTTGTGTCAATGAATATTATTGAATTACTTAGTATTTAATCGGCATACAATATGAATTCATAAGCAAATAGTTCTAAAAACAAGTGGAACATTCTAAAGTAATCATTGCATTATGTAATGTGTGTTTTCAATAAACTTCTTAACTGGATCATGTCAAGCTCTTCCGTTTCATATTATTTATATTATTTTGAATTTTTTCTTGTATCGCAGGAGTTTGATGAGAGTCGTGATGCAGAAGATGCTGTCTATGATTTAAATGGAAAAGAACTTTGTGGAGACAGGTAGAGAGATGCTTCTTATTTAATGCTAGTATTTGTTGCAAAAATATTAAAACTCTGATTGAACTCAATATTTGACTAATATTTGATTGACTGACTGCGGCAAATTAAACTTTGCTGCCTCTACAGATGATGTTTAGCTAAACATTAATGATTATCATAAAAAAATTTTACTGTTAAATTTCAGTTTGTGATAATTTTAGTAAATTGCTGATGTCTTAGTTTATATTTAATTGCGATTACTGTCTGAGTTATATAAAAATTAATTTTGTACGATTTACTTATATTTTATATTTTTATGTTTATTTATATCAGTAGGATAAAATATAAGATGTATATTAGATTATTTTATAACAGATCTAGTATTAAGTATGAATATTTAGCTATTAGGATGAAAGAGCAATTAATGAAAATGTCTTCAGACTCGAGTGTTCACTTGTCACTTTGGTGGTTCTGCACACCCAGTTTATAACATCATTACTTTGTCATTGCTCTGATTGTGTTTGTGAAGTTATTACCTAGTCATTTTGTGCTGATGTGACATTCAGCAACTGTAACATTTGTCATTGTAGAGTAATAGTGGAACATGCTAAGCCTGTTGGGTTTCGCAGGGAGGGAGGAGGCGGCAGAATGAGTGCAGGAACAGGGGGAGGTAGATTTGGTGGTGGTGGGGGAGGCTACGGGAGGGGGTATGGGGGTGGG
>JAQIXG010001716.1:0-20561 GCA_034700105.1 Oconnorella tubifera | reverse complement strand
CACGAATTCTGAACATAGGTGGGTGGGGGGGGGGGGGTACATAATCATACAATATGGTTAAGATATTTTTAGTTAGCAGGGTTTTTTAAAAGAGTTTTTTCTTTAAAAGTAGAGACTGGTGTATATTTATCTATCGGGGCTTTTAGTCCTAGATACTTATATTCATTCTAATACGTAGGCCTATTATTTATTTATTAAGAAGTAGTTATAATGATGCAATTACGGTACATCATTTTTTAGAAAGATATTTACAGTGGGATATAACGTCCTCGTACTTCCTTGTGTGCGCTACTTGGGTCCTTATTATTATTACTTTCGTTTATATTTAATTGCAGCATTTACCAAGTACAATGATATACTAGCAAATGCAGTCCTTATCAATGCACTGGATCTCGGACTGCATTGATATCACGAGATATCAATGCAATTAGAAAGGCACCGAATGTTTATGATTTATATGGACACTGTTTAAAGCCAGATTAGGTGCATTTGGTGATTTGTGAACATAAACAAAACTGGATAAATAGTGGAGACATTGTGTATCAACTTTTGACCTGTTAGTAATAAATGTAAGCTTTTAGAGTTAACATTTTAGATTAGAAAGACTGAAATCAATAATGATTCCCAGCAAAAAAATAATAATTGCGCGAGAGTTTAAGTTTTTATGACAGGCCCATGTATTATACGTTCAATTTTTTATGCTTTCAAATATTAATAGGATATTGTTCGTTATTTCTAGTTTTGAAAGCTTTAAATATCTTCATATTCCTTTTCAAAGCAATGATAAACTTTGTGCAGTTTAATTTCTCCGTTTACCATTTCAAAATGTGGACGCGATACCTATTAGATACATAAACACACTTATTATAAATTTATTTAAGTAGCTGAAGTAAAAATAATGAAAAATTTATTGGAAAATTTTATCCGTTGATTTTATACATTGTACCTTATTGCTTCCAGCTGCATTTATTTTAATAAAAAAACAACTATTTATATCTATATATTTATTAAAAATTACGAAACAAAAGTTACTTAAAAACAATCCTTTCGTTTCAATACAATCCATACGATAAACACAGTCCCCCTGGAGAAACACTGTATTTTAACTAGTTCTCTAAGCTGCTATAAAATTGATTAAAGTCTCAATCAAGACTGATTTGTTTTATCGCTGTTACAGCGAAATAATAAATAAATTTATTCTCTTTGTCGTTTTAGTCGTTTTGTTTGACGCTCGATGTCTGAGCTATCAGACGAAGCGAACTGATCAACAGATTCACTGTTTGTTCGATGGCTTGCATCTGACAGTACAACAGATCCATTTCTCTCCGCTATTTGAACTGAATCGCATTAAAATAAAAATACACACTCTTTTATTAGAATTTTTTAAGTATAAATTTAAATATATAATTAATATCATTTAAATATATAATACGTAAGATAAAAATTATAATTTGGATAATATTACATGTATTTATAATAAAGTATTGTACACACAACAACATTTGAAAATAAATGCGTATCATAATTGTGAGGAAGCTTTTAAATATACTGTAACTAAACTTGGAAAAAACACAACTAAGCGAAAGCATAAAAGATAAATTATTTAAAAGTTCACCCCAAGAGGTTCAGCATTATCATTCATCATGCTGAAATTTAAGTAATCAACATAAGCCTACATAAATATCTACAGATTTAAGCAGAATACTAGATCCTCGTGAATAAATATAACTAAAATCGGATATTATAAATATTCAAAAATATACACGCAAGGCATTTCATGAAAATATCTTTGTCCAAGGCCTAGATCCAAGATTTATTGCTCATAGCCAAAATCAATTAAAACAAAATAAAATAGATTTTTTCTAAACATAAAATCTACCTTGTTGTTTCAATGTCTGATTCTGTCTCTTCATATTATCAATATCTTTCTGAATGCTGCAGTTTTTCTTGGTCATAAATTGAATGTAGTCGGTCGCCTGCTTCAAAATCTGAGCGCGTGAAGTCTATTCAAATACAACAATAAAAATGTTACTCATTAAAAAACAGCTAATAAAGAGTACAAAGCAGTATATAATATTGAAAAAAAAATTAACTTAATATTGCACAGATGTTGCATACTGGTAGAGAATCGATCTAGCCACTAGGGAATCCAGAGTTCAAATCCAAGTCGGAGTGTTCAATATGAAAGACATAATATTATAAACAATTTAATGATATTTACTCTAACTTTTTTTTTAACTATAAGCGCCATTATAGATTGAGCTATTGCTGTATGCTGGTCACTGATCCAGATTATGTGAATGACATTCATTTAAAGAAAAGTTTACAGAAAACAGTTATGCCAGTCTATTTCTAAAAAGAAAATAAGCGGTTTGCTCAAATTTGGATTAAATCGTCACCTTTTCGTATTTAACACTCGGCAAGCAGTCACGTAAGTTGATAAAACTTTCTTTGATATGATCTCTTCGTTTTCTTTCCAGAGCATTATGGTGAGCCTTCTTTTCAGTCTGAAGCATAACATTATAATACTCTGATTACCTTTATAGTGTCAAGAAAAGAGACAGAGAGAGAATTTAATGAGAAAATTATAGATAAGTATTAGTATATTTATTTTAATTGAACACATTAAATATATATTTATGAACAGTTTACGAAATGAAAACACTAATGTTATCAAATCGATTTACTCCATATAAGCGAAATTTTTAATAAGAAATAATTACAAAAAATATTGCTGTTAAGAATATAAATCAAACTATAGAATAAAGAATTGTTCAATTCATTAATAATTCAATAACTCAGTTATCAAAACTAAAGCTTATAAGTTTCAAGCGAGAAATTTAACAATCAGATTAAATGAAATCAGTTATTCAATTTCTCTTTTCTATTTCTCTTGCTAGTTAATAACTGTTTGTTCCTTACAACCAGGGTAAATAAGTCAAATTTATTTGATAATTTATCTAGCAGACTACTCACTATTGGAGTAATAAGCCTCTGTATTAAAACCAGTCATTATAGATGCTTTGACAATACTCATTACATCATCAAGCTATTGATAAAGTAGTGAAACTTTGCAACAAATATCCAATTAAAACTAAAATCTAATGCATTCAAATATTATCAAGTAATATAAACTTATAAATAAATTAAACTTACTTCAAATGGATATTCTTTCCCTCCTAAAGAAGAATTTGTATCACCATCCTGCACAAACAAAAATGCAAATATTTATCAGCCATTTATATAATTAATCATTTAAATCAATAATAAAATTAATTTCACACATCAAAAACACTACAAAAGTCGTCTCCTCTTTGCTGATATACTATTTATCAAAACCACGTCCATTTTTAAACCCCGCCCCCGTATAAAACCACGCCCACATAAAAAATTAGGATAAAAAATAGCGATCAGCTGATCGAATCTATACAATTTATAGCAAAAATCTAAATAAATACGCGCTTTTGATGCAAAGTTTAATAAATAAATAAAAGCAAATAATGAAATGTATTAGATTAGGTAGACGAGGGAATTCTTGTTCCTTATTCTTACATCGCTTTCTATATCAATGTCCTGATCTTCATCACTTAAATCTGCCATGTTTTCTTATATCATCAGCACGCGGATTTAGTAAGGTCTCGCTTTCTAACCAGTCCAGCCCAGATGCGTTTAGCAAACGTCAATCAAATCACATTTTTATAGATTTATTAAACTTTTGAAGTTGATTAAGATTAGGGTTAGAGTTATTATTAAGGATATATTAAGAATTATGATTATTGATTAAATTTATTTAAAGAGTAACGGCGTAGAAAAAATAAAGGGCGGGGATAGTTAAAACGTATACCTCGCTACAAACTGTTTGTTAGTTTTTTACGTGATCAAACCACCGACCTTTAATAATAACTTTAATACATAGTTATAGTTCTATTTCTGTGGATCAAATTTGTTAGTGTTATTCTTGCTCAGTGATAATTGTTTATATTATTAACAGATATTTAATGTGATTTTCAATTTTAAAAGCAACCTTTTGATGAAAAATTGAAAGATGTAAGAGAATTTGAATTGATGCCAATGGTCAATTTGAAAAAGATATAATTTTATATTTGTAATAGTAGGGAGATAGGGCAGATCTTTCGAAAGATAGAAATAAACAATTAACTCGGCTATCCAGGAATGAAAATAAATGACTATCAAGAAATAAAAATTATTTTTAAACAATTTTCGTCATAGTAGCTCGTCGATATTATCGAACAGTTTTATTTATTTAAAGTTTCATTTATTGGATCAAAGTTGTTGTAATTTAAAATAAATACGTGTTATCATGTTGCGGTTTCATAGATTTCAAATTCATTGCTTTAGTATAAACTTTGGTCTTAGAACGCCCCAAAAATGTCATATTTGCATGGCTAGCAAAATGTTGCAAAAATAATAAATCACATGAGTAGTAGAGATCCTTTCGATAATAATAACTTATAAGTCTTTAAAGTTAACCAATCAGATTTAAGAATAAATTGTACAGTTGTATAAAATAATAAAGTCGCAATTTTTATTGGTCAAGTTTATATGTTATTGCAGAATTTAACTTGTAAACACACTAGTACACTAACATTTAGAGGTATTATTTTTTTGGTTATAAATTTTTTTAATTTTTATAAAAAAATTAAATTTGTTATTTTAAATCCTAATTTTAAGCCGGATAATGTCAGAGGGGATTGCGACGGATGTATTTGGGACGTTAGCAGACGGCCGTCAAGTTAAACGGTTAATAAAAACTTTGATACAATGATATATTATTAATTAAGAAAACTAGATACAGTAACATTAATTTATTAATAATTTCTTATTATTATTATGTGCATTATTTAATTTTTTGTTTTTTATTTAATTTATATACAGTATATGAATATGTAAATTGTTGGCATTTAAGTATTTGTTTTCTGCTATTTATATTATTGTTATTTTAACAATATGATTAGTATTATTAAAAAAAACTTATTGATTATTATTTGATTAATTGTAAAGAAAAATTGACAAAAACAGTATTAACTTTAATTTTGCATGTATTTTGTAAAATTGCATGGCTATATATTGTTAATAAAATCATCTTTGTTATTTAATTTAATAATGTCAATAGCGGTACGTGACGTTTGGGCGCCGCCGTTCACTGAATAGTGCAGTCCCCTGCACCCTTCAGTGTTATACCTGTCATCATGTATTTTATTAATTATCGCGCCCAACCGTCATATTGTTATCTTAGAGGATTAGCACATAATTTCTTATTGAACTCCAATTCATTGAATTTAACCTTGGAAAAACCACCCAGTAGTTGTAATGCGATATTTTAATTCCGTTTTAAACATTTCTGTATTTAAAATATTGTTTGCTAGTAATACGTTTTCCATTAAAGCATTAAGTTTTCGATTACAATTTAAAATGTAAGTTTTAAAATAAAATTCAAGTTCAATTACGTAAATTTAAGTTTAATATTTCATTTGAATGTTGTTTATAACGCCATTATAAAGCCAATGTTAATTCCATGTGGCTGCGTAAATTTTCAGATTTACTTTAAAGAGTAAGAACAATGTAACTGTTCAAATTATTGACTACGGGGGAATCGTTACTTCAGTTCTTGTGCCGGATAAATCTGGAAAGATTGATGATGTCACGACAGGATTCGATTCTATTGCTGGTAATTTGCTATAAATGTATACAATTTTATTACAGTATTTGTTTCATTTGAGCATGATTTGTACTTCATGCAAATAAATTTAAATGTTGTCAATTGGTATAAAATGCAGAATATTATATTATTGTGTGATTATGATTATTGTCTTATGCAAACTATATAAAAAATGTATTTATAAGTAACGCTTTGGTAACAATAGTTGTAAAAGTTTTATATATGAGGTAGCGTAACACATGATGACACTTTATTTACACTAGACCACTGTAAAATATTGAAATTTTTAATTAAACAATACGTCTGTGCGATATTTTAGATTATGAATTAAATCCTGCATACTTCGGCGCTCTGATTGGTCGAGTGGCCAATAGAATCAATGGCGGAAAGTTTTCATTGGACGGTCAGAAGTATTTTCTTGCTGTCAATAGACCACCGAATCATTTGCATGGAGGAAATATTGGATTTGATAAGGTATTCTGTGACAGAAATAATTCTTTAATTTTAAATGATTTTTTTTTTTTTTTATCTTCTATAATATAATTAATATTATTTATAAATTATATTTATTTTCTTTACTTTAAGTTATAGTTTTACTGATGAATACAGACGGACAAATGGACAGACAGACAGACAGATAGACAGACAGACAGATCTTGTAGTGATATGATTATTAGTATATTTTTATTTATTCAATATTCTCCGTGTCCACTTTCTAATAGATATAGATCAGCAAGCATTGATACAGTCTTCTATTGA
The DNA here is from genome assembly GCA_034700105.1 of Oconnorella tubifera. Taxonomy (NCBI): domain Eukaryota; kingdom Metazoa; phylum Annelida; class Clitellata; order Enchytraeida; family Enchytraeidae; genus Oconnorella; species Oconnorella tubifera. The sequence goes on along the minus strand of JAQIXG010001716.1, from coordinate 14,122 downwards.
TCACAGAAAGTGCTTCTAAACTATTCAATCTCAATTATATATTGCATTTTTGTATGAATTCTATGTTTATTTTATCAGAAACATTGATGAGATATAATTTTATGCATTCTAATAGAAGGAATTTTACTTTTGATTTTATCAGAAACTTTGGTTGAGTGAGATAAAAGGATCAAGTTTGAAGTTGTCTTACACAAGTGTAGATAAAGAGGAAGGATATCCCGGAACACTTAAAGTTGACGTCATTTATCAACTCTCAGAGGACGGGGAACTTTTAGTTGACTACACGGCTACTACAGACAAGACTACTATCGTCAATATGACTAATCATAGTTACTTTAATCTGGCTGGACATGTTAGTCATTAGAGTATTAGTTTTTTTAGTGTTGACTTACAGGGTAAAGGATTAAATCAATTTTTCAAGAGTTTTCACCTGAATTGAACCTGGACCTGTCGTGTCCTAGTGATGTGCTCTACCAATTCACCAACAAGTACAAAGACATATAAGGACGCATAAGGACATTTACATTAAGACATTTACATAAAGACCTTACATTAAGATCTTACATAAAGGCATTAGATTCCAATAAAAGAGTGTAGTCTAATAATTATATTTATGCTTTATAATGCTTTATAATTGACAGAAGTCTAAGACAATAGCTGATCATCTTATCACAGTTAATGCTGATCATTATCTTGAGAAAGCCGAGGGGGGAGTGCCTACAGGTATGTTATGTTGTATATTTTTCACCTTCATACAGCTATTCAATAATATTATATTAAATATTAATTTTATATTATATTGGGTTGAAGTTAGGATTCTGGTTAGGTTTATTATTAAAGCAAGGGTTAATTAAGTTTAGTTAACTAACACTTGCTTTGGGTTAAGTTTAGAGCTAGTTAGGGTTAGGGTTATTAAATGGGTTATTAAATAAATTGACAGGGCCATTTTGTCGGGTTAATGTATTTGAAGGCGTTTTTGGGGTACCACGATACATCTTAAGTATTCTACTTATTAGGCGTGATTGCTAGCGTGACTGACACTATTTTTGATCTTCGTAACCCAACGCTCTTCAGCGATCGTCTCGCAAAGTTCACGACATCACCACCTGGATACGATCATAACTTCTGTCTCAACGTCGGCAACTCAGAGAAGAATCTTGCCATTCGGTTGGAACATTCGGCAAGCGGCAGGGTGTTGGAGGTATTCACCAACCAGCCCGGCATACAGGTTTATACCGGCAACTTTCTGAGTGGGATAATCGGTAAGGAAAGAACATCGTATGAGCAGCATTCATCGGTTGCATTAGAGGCGCAGAATTATCCGGATGCTATTAATCATGTAAGTATAGCATAATACTGGATGGCTTCTTTTTGTATGATATGGATGAACCACAATTACAATTAGTATAGGATATATCGCATTCTTTTATATGCTATGGATGTTTTTGTCAAGTACAATTAATATAGGACTTAAGATTGAATTACAAGTACAATTAGTACTATACTAATTGTACTTGTCAAGTACAATTAGTATAGGACCTATGCTTGATTGATCTTTTTAATGACATTTTAGTATTACAAGATTAGATTTTTTGTTAGAATTTTTTCAGAATTTTTCATTCATTTGAGACCGGTTCAGAGATTTAGATTTAAAATGTTTTTGTTTCCGATATTTATTGATCATTCATTCTGTCAGAAGCTTGCTTATTTCTTTTCTTTGCTCTTTAAGGGGAAGGAAAATAAAAATCTTTCTATTGTCACAGCAACGCTTTTATGTTGTTAAATTTTTTATTTCGTCTTATTTGTTAAATGTTTTGTCGTTTCAGGCAAATTTTCCCAGTTGCATCTTGAGACCTGGCGAGACTTATAAACATAAGACTTGGTATAAGTTTGGTCTTTCAGAGTAAGCGGAAAGATTATCTTTAATCTCTTTTGTGCCTTCTGAATGTTTAGTTGTCATTATATATCAGATTATATTTATTATTCTATTCAATTGTCGTTAAGTATATTATATGTGTAATTCCATATATCTATTATGTTTATTTTTAGATGAATATATTATAATCTTTCATGGTTATTAACGTTTCTAAGTTAAAATCATTTAATGAATTAACATTGTTTTTTCATTCAAAGTTTCAGACATTCCTTTATTTATCGTGAACTGCAAATTTTAAGATTTATAAATAAAGCAAGTTTTAGACACTGGTATTTTGGGTATTTTGACTATAGTTATTAGAAGAAGCTTGTATATTTACATGATGTTATATTTTTATATGATGCGTTATAAAAGTTAGTTGTTAAAATATATAATCATGCTTTATTTAGAACTCATTTCTTTCTTTCAAATCTTGAATCTTATAAATCGTGAATCTTATTAATGAATCTTTTACATGAATTTTGAATCGGATCAATTGTAACTGTTGTTAACAAAATTTATTAATCTTTATGCATTTGCTTTTTAACAGGGATTTAACAATGATTCTATTTTTTGATCTTTGTATGTTAGTATAACCGTTATTTTGCGTTAATTCACCATCTGTTATAACTATTTATATCTCTCTTTAATGAATACTGTCAATTATGTGTTTAATTATTATAAAATATGTATTATTTTGAGTTAACTATCTATTAAATCGTATTAAATTTATAAAACGGTGTTTGAAATTTCTTTCATAAGAGATATAATTTTACAATACATATTTATACGAAACATATGAATACGATGCAAGCATTATATTATACAACACTTGATAATACAACTATATTACATTTTACCAATGACTTTTTAACAAATAATTAATAAAGTCTTGTCTTCATTTGTGAAAATTTCTCAGTATGGGATATTAAACTTTAATCATAGTTGATATCTTTTCTTGGATCATTCGAGACTGTCTCTGAGACTAACTGACACAAAAGAGACTGTCTCAGAGACTAACTGAGACTAATGAGTTGGTCTCAGAGACTATCTGAGACTAATGAGACTACCTCACAGACTCCCTGAGACTAAGGAGACTGCCTCTATCTCTGCTTTATTGTCATCTCAATGTTGAGATTACAGTTATCAATATAGTTAATGATATAATCATAATATTATATATTATTAAACTCACTGAACAAAATCAGAGGCAAATATAACTGCAAAACAATTAAGAATTATTTAAATATCCGGATAATATTGCAACACAAAATAAAATATGTCATCATTTAAGACATGTTTAGAGTCAGATTTAATCTAATTACATATTATTATTAAGATTCTACTGCTATTCGAGCACAAAACGTTATAAGTATTATAAATGTTAAAGTATTGAAACACAGGCTGAGGTATCTATTAGAAAATTATCATGAATGAGGTAGATGATGTTAAAATAACTGAAGTGTAACAGAGACATAGTAGACATAGAATAGATTGCAAGCTTTAAAACTTACATCTATATCAACAAATTTAGGTCATCTGCTGAATGCTTATGCAAGAAAAAATCTATCAATAGGTATATGAACAAAATACGATGTTTACACGCTAGATAGAGAAATTTTTAAGTAAAATGTATTAAAAGGAATGCATACGCACACTGGTTATTAAGCAGAATAAAACCAAAGAAATAAACATATTACAAATTGCAAAGCATAACTCTGTCATGAGGTTTTATTAATAATTATAAAGGACATTTGACAATATTGAATAATACGAATAACATGCACTTTACTGATTGTTATGGAACAAACATTTAACAACATTTAATACCCAATAACGAGCTTGACAAGAAGTCACAAACATACAACAAAATGATTAAAAAAATATCCGTAACATTCTCGCAGCATCGAAAAAAGCCCGCGTACTAGTAATACATTACAACTTAATAGTAAAACATTACAGTTATTCATATGTGAAATATAACAAAAACAGTAAATGTCTTTTCAACTCGATAACGTATCAGCGCAACGATATCTTTAAAAATAAATTTAATTGAAAAAATACACAAATTATACACGAATATAGTGATAAACAAAAAACATAATTTATAAAAATGAGTAATTATAAATAATTTACAAATAGTACAATGAATGTACATTTACATTATTAAAAATAATTTAAGTTTTTAGATGAGAATAATAATTTAGACATTGCTATCAAAGCGCAATTCAAACAACAAAGATGTTATCTTAAGAAGAATATAAAATAAAGTCTGTACCGGGATTGTTCCTTATTCTTTATTTATATTTTCAATCATCATACAATGCCGCACCGGTTATATTTAAGTCAAATATAAAAATTTAATTCACATTAAGATAAAAAATGCTCGTGTTATTAATATTACGAATAACATTCATTTCTTCATACAACACTAAAAACTAGTAAATGAAATATCTAAGTGGTATCTAATTCATCAGATGATAAAATAGTTACTTTAAGTATTATATTAACATATAAAATCACAGAGTATGATTAAAGGCTAAAGAAATCAATGAACTAACCAATCAATTGTTGGTGTGCTTTACAAATAATCAAAAGCATAACAGAAAAAGGTACAATATAAAACTTAAAGGAGATTAATTTTGACTAGATTTATACAACATGGTCAGATAATACATATCTATATTTAGTTTAAAGTTTACTAGCAACAAAAACATGTCTTCAGCAGTGTTACTTTTTGTTCAAGCATAATTAATGATAAACAAAAGCAACAATATTGTCTTTATCCCAAGAACGTCATATTTCCATTATTTATCTATAGAACATTCACCTTGCAACAAATCACAATGAGTGATAATTAAAAATATGCAACACCTATAAAACTTTTCATTGGTTACAAATTCTCCATCATAGGCTATTGTTAAAGAAATAACATTTTAAGATCATAAGTTTGTTGAAACTCATGATCCAAAGTTACTATCTCACAATTACCAGTATACAAAATAGCTGCCTTACTTCTACAACATGTACACCGTACATTTTTTAAAGCTAATAACTCTACAATTGACCCGCACGTTATGTATTTGTAATTACTTTAATATATTTGAAACAGTCAAAGAACATAAAACAGTTTTGTAAAAAAATTGACAAATTCCATTTAAACATGCATCCCTCATAATAGATGTAGCAATATCATCACAGCACTTATATTCTTTAAAGAATTCTTCTCAATATTATCCTGTGTTTTCACTTATCAAAAACTAGCTTCTTTCAGTCAAACATCTTTCAAAGCTGATGCTGCAAGTAAGATCAAAATTATCAGCTTAATCATGGAAGCAGTACCATAAGCGCGAAAATAACCACATCGCAGCAAATTGCATCGAAACTGTTAACAAGTTACCATTGCGAATGTTGAACATCAAGAAAGATGAAGTCTAGTGAATAAGAGTCAGGTCCTGAATCATGCTCATCACTTGTACACAATATTCTTACAACTACTCATGAAGCTACGGTATTAGCGATCAATGATGCATCGTTTAAAGTATAATCAATGTCATCCAGATCTAGTGAAGTCTTTGATTTCATCTGATTAAGATGTTCAACCAGTAAAGGCGTCTCAACCTATGATATAATAATTATCAATTTTTATAAATTTGTTTATTCGAGATTTTACACAAAAGTGTAATCAAAGAAACTATGACTAGCAGTCAACAATGTTTAAGAGTTTTAAAATTTACCAGTTGTACTATTCTATAGATGATAAGAAGCAATAAAGACATATAGTTGCGATTGCTTGGCACATTACATTTAATATCAAAATTAAATATCTCCATTTGTTGCAACTAATTTGACTTTTCATTACTTTTAATTGTACTTTAAACAACTTATTCTTGTACATTACGCACAAACTTTGATATGTTACATGCTTTTTTGTACTTGCAAAACAAAGCATTGAGAAGCAGTGTTGTTACTGCATCATTAGGTACACCCATTCCATTTATTTAATCTAAAATCTCTCCAATTGATCAACTAGATAAGATATATGCAAATCAATAAAAATTAACTTAAATTTCCCCCATTGTTAAATATTTTACCTCACATGGCACAGTGTCACAATTGCTGTGATCATGATCTGATGCCATCACTGACGCTGTGGGTTCAACACCTACCACGGGAAAAACCGAAGCCATACCTGACACCTCTACCACTGTTTTATGTAATCCATTACAATGAGATTTACCATTGATCAGGTTTGGTATCTTTCCTCCCTACAAGTTAGTCATATAATTGTAAATGCAAAGAACATCAAACATGATAAGGTTGATAAGAGAATATGAAGGTACAGGCCAGTAACTCTAGATGTCCTTGGCGTCTGGGGAGCATCAACTTAAGATTTATTTGATACAAATATGACGCACACATTTTACCAAAAGATCTAGTCCAATGATTTATATTAATTACTAAAAAGAAAAGAAAGAAGGAAGGATTAATGAAAGAGGGAGAATAGAACAGTCATAAAAAGAGAATGGAGAAGAGAAAACAATCAAAAGAAGAGGAAATAAAAGATTTGAAATTACATCCATGTATACAATCTTCACTACTAGTAGTGGTTATAAAATAAAAAAGTCTCCTTATCTAACCTTGGTATCACACTGCTTGTTTTCAATTAGAGGTGGATGTTGTTGCATCAAAGAATCATCGTCACACATTTCTTTATTCTCTACATGTCCATTACATGAATGTGACGCGTGAGGAACGTTACCATTTGACAAGTGACACGAACCGTCACCAGCGTGACGTGATCCGCTGTCATGATCATTTAGTGTCAAAACACATCTGACATAAAGCGAAAAAGAAGTCAAGTAAATAGATAATTGTAAGAACAAGAGAAAAAATTTATACACATTTTTTTAAATTATTTAAAAAAATTATAATATGAAAATCATTTTTGACTATCCATGGTCTAAAATTAAAGATTAGAATTAAGATTAAAATTAAAGTTTAAGTATAATAATATATATAATAATAATATAATAACAATAATAATAAAAATAATAATAAAAAACAGGCACAGCATTGGCATCCCTCAGTAGGAGATCAAATATTATAAACTGGCCACAAATAGGCTTTAATGTCCCATATATTGACCCCTATGAATAGCCTACAACCCAGACACACTTTTTTAGGAAAGAGTAAAATTTCCTGGATTTATTTAGACATATATTCGTCACAACGATATAAAAAATGCTAGAGAAGCATTACAGGAGCTTACTAATAAATACATAAATTAATTAAATGTCTAACGAGATTGTAAATCTATCAAATGACTCGCTACTTAATTAAAGAAATCTACAGTGTATTCATTTGAGAAATATAAGAAGTAAACAATCCAAAGTAAACAAGTAAACAAAGTAAAGTAAACAAGTAAACAAGTAAAGAAGTAAACAAGTACGTGTTTTTATCAAATATTTTACTCTCTTTCTTACTAAAACAATTCACTCTTAAAAGTTAAGAGAGCTAATCAATTATTTTCATTAAATTTATACAGTTTTGCAAATGAACCTGTTGTGACATAGAATGATGATGACACAGATTATGATGCATGTTATACCAACTGTAGTGCCTATTATAATACCCATGTCTCTTTCTGACAGAAAGAAAACAAAACTAAAGTTGTACTTAATACGAAACCATTATAATATATAAATCTATATGACAGTGTTCAAAATTTAAACCTGATTTGCAGTTAAGCATATCCTACAACAATATTTTATTAGTAATATTGCAGTGAATTATTAATAAGAATTCAGAATATTACCGAGTTTGCATTAAAAGGGTGTGATATACGCTTACAGCAGTTTTTTACATGTGATAATTCAATTATTATTATATTAAAATTGAATTAAAATGCATTCCAGCCAAAATATATTTATATTTAATAATTTCTATTAATCAACTGAAATAAATGAATAAAAATTATTTGTGTGAAATTAATTCATCGAGGTTTTTTTCGAATTTTACTTCAAATTCATATTTAATTTATTTCTAAAAACAATGAATTAAAATCAAAAAACAAATACCGGAATATTGCTCATTGATGACCGTCATCTTGGTTTCAATTTGCAGCAACTCTGAAGGCAAACCAACGCCAGCATTTGTTTCTGCCTGAACTTTGAAATAGTAAACTGTTTGTGGATTAAGATCTGGAACTCTTGTACTGTGCTGAGATCCTGTGTAATAATATTACACTGTGTTGGTCAGGTGTTTTATCTATTACGGCATTGTCAATGCACAACCTTTTTATAGACTTTTTGTATATTTGAATACAAGTTGTATATTTTGTAAAATTTGTACAGTTTGTATTATTTGTCCACAGCAGTTCTATTCCAAATTTTTCATGTTATATCCTAATCCTGAACCTAACCGTAATCCCTTAACCCTGATTCTAACCTAAACCTAGTCAGAGTAAATAAACTGTTTGTACAAGAAGTAAGTGTAACTGAAGTATGAAAAAGTATGCATACAAATTGTTGCGTCACCAGTGATGTGTGTGTTTGTAACTGTTTAACATACATGACACTTGATACAAGTCATTTGCTTAACAGACCATAATGTCAATGTCTTGTTTATGTCTCAATAAACTTCAAGTAAACTTATTGTTCTGTCACTAATTGTGACTTAAACAAGATATCATTAATATCATTCATATTATTATTCTGACAGTTATATCAGTAGACTAATAGTTTAGCATGAAAGCCGGGGTTGAGATGATTTAAATCAAGTGATTTAAATCAGGTGATTTAAATCTATTTAAATCGCGATTTAAATCAATTAAAAAAATCATGAAATTTTTGATTTAAATCAGAAATATAATAAAGTTTATAAATATAAATTAAATGTATCAAAATGTTTGACCATTAACAGAAGTGATTTAAACTATCTATTAAATAATCTACTAAACTATATTTCTCTGCAGTCAGACATTGAATTAAATGACTAGAGACTGGCATGTTATTTGAAAAGTAATAATGCAATATCACTGTTTCGTCAGTGCTTATATTTTGTGTTAGTTAAGTTTAATTAAATTAATTATAATTATTTAGTACACAACTCAGAAAAACATTCAAGTAATAAGTCTATAATAAGTTTGTAATAAGTATATAATTAAGTCTATAATTCATAGCAATTATTATATCATACTTAAAAGCGATGCAATTCTTTGAGATTAAATGTTGCATTTTGCACTGTATTCGTGTGATTTTAGAAATTTTATTAAAATTTCATGTAAATTTAAAATATTCAATTCAAATCTGATTTAAATCCAAAAAATCGACTTAAATCAAAAAAATCCGATTTAAATCAAAAAAATCCGATTTTTTGAAAAAATCATGATTTTTATCAACCCTGATGAAAGCGTAGGATGATGAGAAGGAACAGCAGTAGTACACCAAACTATATATTACAGAAGTCATCATCATTGTTACGACTTAATATATTTCAAGTAATTAAACGTGTCCTGTTACCGTTTTCAACTTTTTTCTTCCACATTACAGAGTCTATATCCTTACTGTATGTGATGTGATAGTAAATGATGACACCATTAGCGTCAGTGGGACTGGACCAATGGAGCTGGACGGCTGTAGGAGAATATAAGAATAATCGCAAATCTAGAGGTGGAGAAGGAACTGAAATAGATATACATAAATTTAATATACACTTAATTTAACAATAGAAATATTTCGTTTTATTAAAACCTGCTTTTATTCTAATTGAATTACTTTGTCCAAATCTAAACATATATTGCAAAGAAAGTTAAGTTTAATGTCTGGATTATCGTAATATATGAACGATATCTCAGATGTAGCTGTTAATTTAAGCGTCTTACAAATACAACTAGTTAGAGAAAACAATGAGCTATCCAGGAATCGAACCTGGACCTATCAATTTCGAATCCAGTGCTCTAACCACTTCTCTAACGAGCCCTGAAGTGAGCAAAGAACTCATTTAAACAATAAGCTGAATCGGCCACAATCTGTGTATTATCTCTCAGCAGCAATACAAAGATAAATTTGATAAAAATGATTTTTTTTGCTACTAACCTCCCTCCCTTGTCTGACACTTGACCCCTGACACACTAAGACTGCCTGCCGTTGATTCTGAACTATACACAAGGGAAAACTCATAGACTGTGTAAGGCTCCAATCCACCAATCACAACGCGTTCTTTTGCACTAAGCAAGCGATAGTTATTTATAACATCATAATTTCTAGTATTTATCTTTTTCATCTACCTTTAAATAGTTCTTTTAATATAATAAAATTTAAATTTAGCCACCGATTCATAACCTACTAACATAGGAAAAATTTTCATCAATACATTGAAATGAGAATATGTACAGCATGTAAATGCAGGCCTATAGTGTATAGATATCCTTATTCGTCATAAAAAGATAGAAATAACATAATATAAATTAAATTAAAAAAAACAGTTACAAGGAAAATGAAAATAAAACAATAGCAAACGGTAGAAAATTAAACATTAAATTACGTCAACTACAATATTAAATTAACTATAATACTTTTATTAACTTCATACACTGTAATATAATATAATGTAATAAAGTTACATTAGTAGTTAGTAAGTTACTACCTTGTAACAAACTTATAAGTTTTGTGCAGATGTCTAATACGATCAGTCGCGCTCTTATGGTACCGTATGGTGTACAAGGTGGCATCACTAGAGCCCCCAGCAGCAGGAGGCTTACTCCAGTAAACAAGAATAGCCGAGTCGTTCATTGATTCGGCAAACAAACGTATAAGTGTAGAAGAGACAGTAGAACTATCTACACATACAATTGATAACAGCAGAAGTCTTAAAGTGCAATAGTAATAGTAGGCTTATATCAAGTAGAATAAGGTTTGATTTATAATGAAATGATATTAGAAATCAAATAACGATATTCATAAAAACTATAGTTTGTTGTTTAATGTTATATAATTCACTAAATGCACTTAATCTGGGATTGTTTGAATCATCAGGCTGTCTAAAAGTTAAGGTCTTATTAGCAAAATAATATGAAAATGAAAAGCATAACGTACAAACAAAAAGCTTAACTTACAAATGAAAGCATAACTTACATTGCAAGTCTAATCCTTGTTCAGTTATGGTATTACTAAGAGGTTCAGTGGCAGAGGTAATCCAAGGAAATTGTGACGAATGTGATTTAGGGAATCCTGTTTTAGTTCCGGCAAGAACTAGAACATCGTAGACTTCATTAGGATCTAGATCTGTAATAGAACCAGCAACACATATTATACAAACATATTATACAATGAGATACAAAATAGCAATATTGATGACAAAATTGAAAACTTAAGCACTAATAAGCATTTACAAAATAAACAAAAATCACTATAACCAGTAAAATTGTATAAACATATACATTGTTACTAATATCTGAACAGATTACAAAACATGTAATATACTAATAATACTCAACATTAGAGTATATAATAGAATAACAATAAAATAGAAACAGTAAAATTTATATTCAAGTAAACAATAAGGTACAAGATTTAAAATAGAATACATTTGAGTAAATTTGCATATATAAAAATAAGATTATAAAATATTAGTTTGCATAACAGTAATAAAAAATAGTAATTTGTATATAAATATAATTTGAAAATAATTATTATATGAAAATAATTTATTATTTATTTATTATTTATGATTTATTGAGATTAACATTAAAATGTTTCACAAAACTAAAATCTATCATCTTACCAGTAATAATAAACTGCCTGATATTTGTGTCGAGATTAATGCTCTTAAAAGAAGCCTGGCCATGTTTGCGATAAAGAATCTTATGTCTCACTATCGGCCCGCGTGACAAATCTCCGGTCAGTTCATCCCAGTCCACCATCAGAGAACTGGGACCAAGCGACGTCACTCGAAAACCAGGGCTTGCTATTGGTACTGGTACATAAATCAATATGAAAGAAAAATATGAATAAGTATTAGTACCCTTATGTAAATCAATACACAATGTAAAAGGATAAAAAAAGCATGTATTATTCTTTGACATTGATAACATATATTTGCATGTATGTAAATATTTATTTACATGTATGTTTATAAATATTTGTTCAAATTTGCACAATGGGTTTTTTGTTACTTTAACGCTCAAAGAACAGATTTGACTAAATTATTCTAGTGTCATGTATTAAATGTCTGAGAAGACTTTAGTTAATAAAGATACAAGATAAAGACTTTAATTAAAATAAAAGATAAATGATTGGTGTGGTTGAGGTTGGGGGAGGGTGGATAGCTGTTTTATCAATTACACAATTTCTACAAATTAATTAAATTACTTTAATTAATTAATTAAATTAGATAAATTATAGCAAACTTTCTGATTCAAAGACCGCTATATTCCAAACATATATATATTTGCATAAAACTATTATCAACACATACATTTTTATTGGTCACAATAAAAAGAGATACTATACAAAATGAAAATAATAGGAGATGTTTAATTAAGAAGAAGCAAGTCTCTCACCATCTTCATCAGTGTAAGCAGTGACAATTTCAGATTTACCCGCAATGCTGTAATTAGTGTAAGTTTGTACAAAGAAACTGTAGTTGGTGAAAGGTTTAAGATTTTCAAAAGTAAACTCGTGATACTCTGCATTAACATTCTCATGAACTACACTTTGTATTTCAGATGTATTTCCATCTGTAAGTAAAATTACAAATCAAATTAAATGATATATATTTACACTTAATATCTATAATAGAAATGATACATTTATAGTTACAGTAATATCTATATATAATTTCTGCAGATAAAGTTTATTTATAGTTATAGTAATATATTTATTATTATTAGATAGTTGATATCTATAGTTATAGTAAGATTGACAAACAAATACTAAGCTGTTAGTTTAGCAGTAAAAAATTGATAAATTTCATCAAAAAATATAAAAAATTAAATACAATGCAAAGAAAAATAACAAATAATTTAATTTTAGAAATGCTGCGAGAGACAAAATTATCCGTGTACATTATTATTCACGACTCAATTAGTATAGCTACTTAAACTGCAAATAAATGAATTCGAACCTGTTAAACTGAAAACAGAATAATTCTAGTACTAGCATCAATTCTAGTAAATTGATAAATTTATTAGAATTTGCCTAAAATAATAGTCTTGTTATGACTGTTAATTTCAGCGAAGTACAAGAATTACGGCTTTTAGTTAATAATGTTTGTACAAATTATGAAAGTTAGTGTATAACAGACCGACAGTTGGATATCTATGTACAGTGTACGCAAGAAGCGTTTGATTCAGTTGTGCAGCGTTGCGAGTCCAGGAAATCTTTACCGATGTACTGCTAATGGCAGTGGCAGAAAGATTAATTGATTGACGCGATACGACTGCTATAAACAGAAAATATCTCAATTGTCGATTCAAAATAGCACACAGAGAGCGCAAAAACAAAAAGTCAGAATGCAATAAATGAATCAAGGATGATTTCTCTATGTTTATGATATCTTGTGGAGGGGGAAAAAATTTGACATTCGGCTACCAAAACTTACTTTCATAACTGCATTTCAAAATTTGTAAATTCATATAGTCATCAATAAGCTTTTTTTATCATCTATACATATATACTGGAATCAACTATTTTTTATTATCATTAAATGTCATTAACTAGTGTAAAAAGACCATCTAGTTACAGGCAATAATATAATTACTAGTTTGTAATAAATTGTACAAAAGAAGATTAATAAAACTAGTAAACTCTAGCATTTAAAATGACATTAATTCATAAAACAACATTCAAAGTAGGAAAACAGAATAATTTTTTTTCATACCAATGGGTTCAATTTTGACCCAAGTGGTTGACTGGTACACCCCCGCCTGATTCTCACCCCGGCACTGGTAGAGCCCCGAGTGAGAGTCCTCCATGCGGTAGACAACGAGACTCTCTTCGAAGTGATCTAGGATCACTCCGTCTTTGAACCACATCACTTCCGGAGCTGGGACTCCGTCAAACGCGCAAACAAGTCTGATGGATTGTGTGCGATGAAGGGTAAGCTTAGAGGGAAGTTCTGCGGTGAGCCTGGGAGAGGCTGAGATAATAAATAAATAAATTTAATAGAAATTAATATTGTGTAATTAAGAAAGATTAACTTATA
>JAQIXG010001715.1:0-20563 GCA_034700105.1 Oconnorella tubifera | reverse complement strand
CTCCTGCCCCTCCTACTCGATCCACCCCCTCCGTCATTTCCGCCCCCTTGAACTGATCCGCTAGAAGCCATTGCGCCGGACGCCGCAGCCATTGCGGCTAAAGCCGAACTCGGATAAAAGAGTCCGTCGTACATTTGGGGAAGCAAAGCAGCAGCCAGACTTAGAGATAAAGGATCGGTGAGTCCGGCAAGCTGATGATGACTTGCCAACATCTGGGCCTCGGCGTACGCCTGGTGAGACTGAGCCAAAGCGCTCAACGCGTTCGCTTGCGACGTATTCATACGCTCAGACGAAATATAGTTCCCAGATGATTTCTGATCGGATTTCGAATGAGATCGGTTGGTTGGGGTGCGGGATGGGGGGGATGTATCGTGGGAGGGTTTCCTAATGGAAAGATCGATAGCTCCATCGGAGGAGTAAGATACGGGGTCAGTTTTGTGACGAGGGGGGAGGGATTTGTCTAAGTGACAAGAACGAGGGGATGATGAAGAGATTCTATCGGGAGTTCTCATTGGACGATATCGTGGGTCGTCCATCTGTTGAATAAGTATAAGCCAATTGCAAGATCTTATACATTATTTTAATTTTAATGTAAATGTAATGTAAATTGTTATTTTGTTATAGATATATAATATACAAAAAAAATATATTATAATATATATATTTAATATATAAATTACACAGAAATATGAATTTCATCACATCAAACTATGAATTACAAACCCCATACATTAAAACACCAATAATCCTTTTGTAAAAGTTTACTACAAGACTTTAGTACTGATAAAAATACTATACATCAATGATACTTAGCAAATAAGAAATTCTTCACACCTCATCTTGCACTGAAGACTGGGAATATTTACACCTCTTACTTTTCCCCTCCTCCCTTGATCCTATCCCAGCGTCCGTACCCTGTGATTTACCCCCCGTCCTTCGTTCACTCACACCCGATGTCCTTGCCGATGATGTGGAAGAACCAGGAGATCCCGCCATCCTCGAAACCAGCACACTCTCCCTCCTCTCAGACCCCTTCTTTGCCGGGCTCGACGTCCCACCGGATCCTCTGCTCCAAGGAGTAACTGAAGGAGACACCACGGGTGTCCTCGATCTCGATCTTCTCCCAGATTCCGTCGATTTCGGAGTCAAAGATGTCGTACCAACAGCTGAGGAATGATTTTGAAATGACTGCGGGGAAAACAAAGACGATGGTAACGGTGGCAGGCAACCGGGTGGGAATAATCCCGGAAATGGCATCCCGCCAAACGCGGCAGCGGAAGGCGGGAGAGCGAACGGAAAAAAGAAAGGGGAAGCGGCCGAGTACATTGCAGCTTCTGCAGAAAGAAGAGAATTTTCAAGAGAATAATCCAAAAGAGTTGAATTTGTTGATGTAGCGACTCTTTCGTCTTTTGTGTTCCAAGGAGAAAGAAAAGACGAAGAAGGGTCATCGCGATGCGAATTGCTGCTAGTGCGACGATTTTTAGATTCAGAGGAACGTTCGCGAGAAGTTGGGGAGTGAGATGTTGTGGTTGTGGTTGAAGCGACGGGTGGTTTAGTAATGGTTGAGAAGAGAAGACTAGAAGTTGATGACGCGGTTGTGGTTGATGTAAGACTGGTAGAACCAATGTTGGGTTCAAGGAATGGACTAGAAAGACCTCCGTTAAGACCTAAGGGTAAAAATGTTTTAAGTATTAAATCGAGAGTGAAGATATATTCTGATTAATCGCTTTTTGATTAAATTAGTTTATTTCTTAATTACCAAACTCAAATGGGAGATAGTAGAGTTTTGCATAGAGGAAGTAAACATTGAACCATCCCTGAGTGTGAGCGTGTAGTTATTGT
Organism: Oconnorella tubifera; assembly: GCA_034700105.1. NCBI lineage: Eukaryota > Metazoa > Annelida > Clitellata > Enchytraeida > Enchytraeidae > Oconnorella > Oconnorella tubifera. The sequence continues at coordinate 18,721 of JAQIXG010001715.1, read as the reverse complement.
GTAGTTATGATTGATCGCTGTAAACAACTAGAGTAATAAACTTACAATAAAACCTACAAATCGTCAGAAAGTTACTTGTTTCAAATACACATCCATCTAACAATATATATTTCTTTATCGGTAACATACTCATTTGAATCCAGAAAAAATCAAACATCATACTCATTTCATTAATATATATAAATATCGAGTGTAAGGATAATAATAATCAAAACTTTTACCTGGAAATAAACTTGATCCGGAAAATTCAGCGAGTTGTTTAGCTTGTTCAGAGGCAAGTCTCCACCAGTCTGCTCCAGCTAAAACACGAATCAATGATAAACTGTTATGATCTAGATATATTTTTACAATAATTCATTAAAACCTATTTAACATAGAGTACTTAGGCATAGCATAAGATTTTATTAATTTTTATAAATGTTTCCTATTTATGCATATAATAATGAAGTAATGACTATATACGAATACAATGCATACATATAATGCATGATGCCCTGACAAAACGGCCTCAAATACATTGACCCAACAAAACGGTCCCGTCAAATCATTAATAACCGTAACCCTAAATAACCCTAAATTACCCCTAATCCTAGCACTAACCCTAACTTTAAATCTAAACCCTAAACCAAATCATTACCCAAAAACCTTAATTAAGTCGCAATCGATTTGTCTGGGCTAGTTTAACTGGTCATCATAATGTACATATACATAAACAATACAACAAATATAATGTATATATATAATATACAAAAGAAAAAATTATAAGTACCAAGTATAAAATATTGAGAAAATAGTAACTGTAACTCACACGAGGTGGCGCTACTTGAGTCCATATGACCGAATCCCCCGGCGGCGGCAGCAGACAGCAAGGCTGAATCGCTGAGACCCCCCAGACCCCCGAATGGAAGGACCGAACCAGGGAACATAGGATGGGAACCCAGCAGTGAAAATGCATTGGACATTTGAGAGAGAGAAGGGTACGCGCTGACTGATGGAGACAGGGCTGCTGCTCCAAATGGTGATGTCCCTGGTTTAGTAGAAAATATATATATAGAGTATATAATAGGGTAAAATTCTAAAATGTATGGATTTGTGTATGTTAAGTTTATGTGGCTGTTTTGCATATTAATGTGTATGTAAGTTTAATAAGTGTATGCGTAAGATGTAAAGTGTATAATATTTGAATAACGTGAAATACAATAAATTGACTGATATGCTAATGTTAAATTAAATAAATAACTCCGGTGATGCAAATTGACAACCGATTTATGTGCTTACTGTCAATATTTTTATTCAGGCTATTAACTTTTATTTATTTTCTCTTTTTGTGGAGAATTTTTTCAGTAAATTACAAGTTTATTTCAATCTAAGATGTATAATTTAAATGTATTAGGATTAATGCAGCAGAAGATATGTTTTGATTAATAATTATTACAGTCCGATAATTTTAAAGCGCTCGGTATTAACACAGTACTATAAAAAATACATAGAAAAAGGCAAAGCTAATTAAAATTTAAATAGAACCTAAGATATTGGCATGATCAAATGAGTTTCTGCTTCTAGGACTCGATTCATCCTCAGTTCTATCCTCATTTCTCGTTTCCATCTTTTATTTAGAAATCTTCATTCAATCGACAAACGTTTGGTATCTACTGCAACAATAAAAAACACAGTTAAAGATACTAATACTGTAGATATCAAACAGAGCAAATTATACTCTAATCCAAGATCAATACGCTGCGGAATATATATAAAGACAATATTTTGAACTTTACATTTTAATTTTATAATATAGGTGATTGTAAGCTGCACACTTATAGTCAAAATTCTAAATGTTATCTTAAAGCAACTACTGGCATTGTTGCAAATAGTAAATTTAACAATAATTCATGAGTCACTCATCAAGTGCCTTACAAATATTACAGATATGCTTTATTCTGATACTTAAAAGTATTGCCCTATGCTTAATTGTATTTAACTTTTAAACTCAAAAATTAATTTTAAATAAAAATAGGCTAATGGTGCAGTTAATGTAACGTGTAAAAATTCATGATTTAGTAGGATATTAGATCAAAATACTTGTCACTAATCACTAGAGGTTTCAATAATAAATAAAGTCGCTTGCTTAATATAACACAGCATAGCTTGAAGGCCAATAATATCACCAGGCTAACTATTGATATAGCGCGATTATTCATTATAATCGAAACATACGCCTGTGTTGTAATATTTTATACTAAACACAATGCCCTACATAAAAAATCTACGCGTCTCAACTGAGCAGTGCACTTAACAATGTCTAGTTTTGATGTGATAGCATAATTTGATTTGTTAGTGCAGTAACAATAAAGCCTAATCTATATTTGGTTAAATTACTCACTATGCCTTGCTCATAGTAATAATATTATTCACAGATGATGCATTAAATACCAAAGAGATTTAGCATTTAAATAAATGACAGGCTTTAATCAATAGAATTAAGGCCTCGGTCACAGTTATTGCAGTTTGTTGATTAGTATCATTGTTATCTTTACTTTATTCTAGATTTCTTTATTATGTAATGTATTATTGAAGAAATATCAAAACGTTTAAAAAGTCATTTTTAAATCACAGTAAAATATAGAACTTCCTTCATGATTCTCACCGATTGCAAAAATAAAACTATTACGCAGCGATGACTAGAGGTAAAAAAAGTATGCCTGCTTTGTTTTTCATATCATGTCGACATAATTGCTGTTTATATATCTAAAACTCTTCAAAGCTCAAAACATGCTCGGAATAAATACAACTGTGAGTATCGACAAAATTTATATGCAACAGTGAAAGGTAATCTTAAATGGCTTAGTATATGCAGAAAACTGTTATAGGCTCAATGCATATGAGCAATAATATAATGAATATAATGCACCGCTTATGCAAAAAAATACACCGCATGTAGAAGGCTAATAAGAAGTTAGTATTGATGCTCGGGTCAGCCTGTAACAAATAGTTGGCATGAATTAAAGACAGCGAAAAAGAACTCAAATGTAATGAATTACAAATGTAGCCTATAAGTCAATACCATAAAAATTTATACAGTTACTATATAACTAAAAGGCAGTTTTAAACTATCATTGTTTTCGTTATTATTGAACATCCCAAGGCGAAATTTTATGCAAATGATATGAAAATCTTCTTATTATCAATTGATCAATTGATCTGCAAAACATTCAAGATTTTAAAAAGGTCAGTTACATAGGTTACACGGTTGTCAACCTATCTGTTCTTAGATAGATTGACAACGGTGTAACCTATGTAACTGATCTATTCTTAATTTAACAATAATCTCTGAATTTAGTCATTTTGTCCAACATAAAATAGAAAACTGACACAAACGCAATAAAAGTTGTGATGAAAATATTCTACCTGGTGACAAACTATAAAATGTCTATGCTTCAATCATAAATCACCATTAACATTGAATTAATGCAGATTATATTTCAATGTAATACACCAAAAGCAATTAAGTAACTGGATAATGATGTTTCGTTTCACTATCTGTCTGTCTCTGTCGCTGTCTATCTTTCTATCTGTCTAATCGTCTGCCTCTGGCTTTCCAGCAATAAAATCTCTACACAATGCGGTAACAGAATCAAGCCAGTTCATCCAACGCAAACTATATACATTACGAAAGTGCATACATTATATATGTGCATAATAAGAATATCCAACAGTTAACAAAGAAGAAATTTCAACAGATGTCAGACAGTAAAACAGTTAAGCCGAGTTGAGTGGGTGATTTAGCATGATGATAATATACAGCCAGCGCGTACATACATACACACACATAGAAAGGCCACAGATATTTAACAACAAGCGTGCAAAACGTCTGCGAGCTTCCATTAGGCCAGGCCGCTAAAACAGCTTATGCCTGTATTTTAATATCACGCTAGAATGTAATCATTTGTACAACCGACAAGTCTAGCAATATATACTCTAGTGTGAAAAAAAGAGAGAGAGCGATCGACCTTTCTAGAAGGGTAGGACGATGAGAAGGAGTAGTAGTGAGAGCAGATATCAATTGGACAACAAAGAAGTCAGCAGCAGCTGAATGCTGCATTATAATAGTGCACCAGTGTTTTTGCTTGGCTTGACTGTAATTTTCACTTCCTCACGTTTCATCGACGTCAGTGTAATAATATCAATAGTTGTGTGTACAGCGTGTACAAGTCTAGAGTGTACAATGCCTAATGGTGTACGTCGTGGAAAGGCAATGGGACACAAAGACGCAGCTTCTCTGCGTAATAATAATCAGCCATTTGCAAGACGCATGATTTCAACCGGAGAGCTAGACAGTTGAGATGATAATATTCGCGAGATTATAGAAAGAGGAATATCAACGGAAACGCAGCATAGTAATCCAATGGACGCAACTGGACGTAATCAGAGATTGCAGGCGCGTACCGTGAATGATATCGACACAAGCGCATGTAGATAATACAAACAAGAAGATTTCTAATTTATAATGAATTTCATAAAATGAAATTAATTGGTTCAAAAACAAGATTTATTATCAGATCTATGATGTTGACGAATATAAAAAAAATTTAATTAAAACTAGTAAAGAGTAAATTTCTACGCGTACTTTGATATTATTTCAACAAAAACTGTTACTTTTTTATTCTTATTCCATTTCTTCAAGTGAAACATTACAATTCCCCTAATGCTTACAAGTTAACGTTTTGTGACACATCAAAAAGCTATCGATTATTCATCTAATCAGTAAAGACATAAAATCAACGCTGCATTGATATCAATACGAAGCGCAATAGTTTCATAAATAGCCCAGCTTACTACTTCATCAATCTACCCTGCGTTGCGAATGTATACACTGCGTGATTTATAAATAGAAAAAATGACACCCAAAAAACCAACTACTAAATGTAATATAATACAAATGAAGAAAATAATCAATTAATTCTATTACTAACTTTCACCTGTCATACTGTTGTTTTAATACTATCCAATAACGATTGCGTCTATACTGTTTAGCATAAAAAGATTCACCGCAATCAACGCAACGTTGCAAAATGAAGAAGAAGAAGAAAGCGTCTAATAACAGTGGAGTAAAACGCGGCAGCTCGGTCACCGAGTATATGGGATCAATCAATACGTTACGAAGGACAGAAGAGATAGAATTTACACGCCATGACTAATGTTCTATAGGAAGGCAGCCAGCAGCTATAGACTAGAAAACCGCCATCTCTCTTTCACCCTCTCTCCATCTCTCTTTCTCTCTCTCGCTCTCTTTATATCTTTTTGTGCCGTGTATTAACAACACAGGCTAATCATATTATTATCGGCAATGAGTAAGTAGCGTTTGAATTAAGCTAACAGCAGACTCGGGCCAGGTGCGATGGGTATCATACGAGGCTGATAATGCTTACTACATTTAATGGCCGCTTGCGGAAAAACGCTCGCGAAACGCTAGACGCGTAAACAACGCTAATAATCAACCGTTAATTCAAATTACGAGACGAATAATTAACGTTTTGTTTCTGTGTTCTAAATAATATTAACTCCAGTTAGAAATTATTCGTAAAAATAAACTGTTGTGGGGATTAAAAATGACATGTTTATGTAATATATAGAACACGAATGTGAAAAATTGTAAGTAAGTTAGAGCTATATCGTGCATTCACATGATTTTTAGCCTTGTTGTTGACATAAAGCCAGCAGATTATCAAAGATATCAACGAAAACGAGCGAATTCGCGCGTCACGATCTACATGTATTTAATGAATCATTTAATACTGGTACTGCACTACTTCATTTTATTATCAGACACAAGCATTGATTGCTTCAGCTATTTAATAATTACAATTAATAAAGAATCTTAAGGTTTCTATTAATATCCTTACAAAGTCATAGATTTTCTATTGTAAATAATCGCATGATTTGTAATTGTATAAATTTAAACCCATTTCGCAAATCATATTAAAATTTAACAATAGTCACCAATTTGGTGTCTTACTCGCTTCAAGTAACTTCTACAACAGTTGAAATTCATTACAATGGCACTTTTGAATAGTTCTAATATCCGCAAATAACAAACAACTTATAACTGAATATTTTTGCTTTGATTATACTAAAGAATTAAACTAAAATTAAAAAAATCAAATTAATTTGATATAATCAAATTAATTTGATATAATCAAATGGTAAAACATATGTAAAACAGTCTATGTTATTGCGTCAACACAAATATCAAATAACCATCTCAATTCAGATTTTAGTCGTTGGGAAAATCCCTCCAAATATAAAACCATGTTGACTAGAGAACTGCCAGGTTAGTGGCCTTGACACGATGACCTAGTTTCAGTTTCTATTTCACTGAGTCACGTGGTTATTTATAGATACGATGCCGGCGTCCTATATTTAGTTCAACATTTTATGCAATAGCATTTGTGAAATTGGATAAAAATCGTTTCACTTAAATTACAATATTTGAGATAAAATTTAAGAAAAAACATTTAAATATTTAATATAATTTAAATTATAATATTTACAACTATGAGATATATTAATAGTTAATAAGTAATCATACAACAATCGGATTGCATAAAATGAAAATATTTCAGAATATGTTATAATTAGCTTTAGTTATATTTCTTCGATAAATATTAAATTTTTAACTCTCACATAAATGTTAAGTTGATTGTTAATAATCTTCCAAGAATATATCAATATTACATACATACGTACAGGCCCAAGCAGGTTTAGATTCAAGTATAACAAAACTGTGCGTATTTATAATCAATCGTGTAGTTTTACATCATTATATCATTCTCTGTTTACTGCTAAAACTTTTGTCAATAACTTCATGAAAACTGCAGGTAATCATAATTTGAAACAATTGCTTGATACATTTTAACGTTAGCTATCACTAACCTGTTTTCGACTGTATTTCTTTAACATCAAGCTCTGTCGAAGCACTCGCTGTAATCTTAATCATAATATCATCTGTTAAATCTGATTGATGTTAATTGTTGATTAAATGTCGTTTATTTACGTTTATTTACGTTCAGTTATATCAAAATATACGCGCAATGAGATTAGAGAAACGCATTATTGTCGAGTCAATGTATCAAAATGGCTGCACGCTATCGCTTCTCATTCGATGTATACAGTACTTATGACACACAGCGAGGAAACATTCATATTGTCATACACACATAATTAGTCTAAACATCTTTCGAAACGCAATCGTTTTATCGCATCGCCGATTAATCAAAATGGTTCGATTTTCGCATCGATCAACGCGTCGATCGTCTCCGATCACGATCATTCGATTAATTAGCGAAGTTTAGCTGCAATTAGCAACAAAGAAAGCGATTTAGATGAACGTTAAATCAAGAGAAAGAGAATCAGTTGTATTAGACGAAAGGCGGCGCGTCGGTTGTTGTGCGGCGCGTACAACAAGCGGCAGCAAGCCGTCGGGCTAGAGCTTCTGTCACTGGTCGGATCGTTCAGCTGCTATAACCTGATAGAAACAGCAACATTGCTAAAAGATTCGCTGTAATCTTGACCTCGAATCATCAATATAATTACATACATACATCACACAAGATTAGCGTTACTTAGGCTTCATCCGTAAAGCGAATATTAGAGCAATTAGATACTATTAATTCTATATTGAAAGTTAGATGCGCGTCACATTTGCCTGTCTGTTTGTGGTCTTTGTAAATCGATTAGGTATATAATCATCGGAGAGCGATATATTATAACGATACTAGAATTGAAAGCTAAGCAAGTATCTAGCAAAGCAAGCGGCTAGCTATAAACGCGGGCTCTCTCGCTCGCTCTAGCCTAGTCAGTCGGATTAATAACGACTAGGCGGCGCGCGTAGCGGTAGAAATAACTGGTCAATAACAAGCAAGTACTCGAGAGTCTCTCGCGATCTCTCACTCTCTCGCTCTGCCCGTCTGTCTCGATCCGTCTCGTTTGCTTGTCGTGGATCCGAAAAAATGCGTGCGGTCGTTTGTTGAAGCTCTTTGGTATCACGGATAGTAGAGTATGACCTATCGTTGGAAAGAGAAAAGTGGCGCAAATGCAGTGGAATGAACGATGTATATCTAGGATTTAGTCGAAAGGAATAGAGAGAGGAACAATGAATGACAGTGCTGTTTTATTAATTGATTAGGCAGAAAAGAGTAAAAGTGTAGAATGAACGCTTAATAAATAAGAAACATGTAGATTGTAGGTAGAATAAGATATAGAAGTATGCTAATGTCAAAGTGTATCATGCATGGGCAATAGAAATAATCATCGCAAAGTTTATAATATAAAAATATTCTCAGAATGTTGTTAGGCAGTATTATATCTGTTATCTGCAATGTTTTTTAATGTAGTTATTTTGATAGGTATTGACATTAATTTTAAGTACTCCCCCTGGAATAGGCAAGCTATTTTTTCCGAATAGTAGGATAATATTAAATAATGTTATCCAAGAACCTGTTATCAACGGTTTATGTGATAAAATTGCTCCCCCCTTAAAAAGTTTTATATTGCTGAAAGACATATGTTTGTGTACGCGTGTACTAAATTTAAAACGTAATTTTAGCTACTTTTATTAATACTGGTAGAATTTACACATAGATGTAATTATCATATCGGATACGTTCCTCTAAAAATGTAAATAATGGAAAAAAAATAAAAGAAGAAAAATGCAGATTTGAAATGAAAGTTTCATGAAATAAGAGAAAAGCAAGAAAAATACATCTAAACTACATTTAAACAATATATTTTCTTAGTAGATAAGCATATACACTAAAAATAAAAAATATCAGACTTTAAAACACTATTAAATAAATATTTGACAAATGATATTAAATATTAAATATATTTTCAAGACTTGTCATATATATCGAATTTAAATCAAAGCACAGTTAACCGTCTTGGAAGTCAAGACGTTGCTCAGTGGTGACAACGGGGAGGTCGTGCCTCTCCACCCCCGCACCAGCCGACAAAAAGCAAGCCTCACAATTTGAGATTTGCTGAGATTTGATGAGTAGATTGTATTTTAAATAATTGTATGGTATACACAATTAGGCAATTTTAATTAAGTAAATTGTCTCGACTGTAATGCTAAAGTGGTTAGACAAACGAGAAAGTATACCAATAATTAACGAACTTGTTGCACCTTTAATAACTTTCATCTTCTTTGATGTTATTCACGAAAATTAATCAAGATGTTAAGTTGAGAATGAAATTACCCTACTCCTACTATTCTATCTCCTACTATTTTAAACTTCAATATAAATATTTGTAAACTGTAGTAGCCCGACATAGTAAGCCTACCTCTAATACTATAATATCTTCACGATTCGGCAAGATTCATCTTTTGCTGCTTGATTACTAGTAGGCCTACGGCAATGATCCATCTCTATGCTGAACTTTTTGAATGATTGTGAACCAATGAATGTGATTCTAATATATAACTAAGTCGGCTTAAAGCAAAATTTTACAAAGTTAATTGTAAGCTAGGTAGCCTTAAAATTGTACAGACAAATATATAGGTAGTGAATTCCTAGTCACAACTGCAACATTACTGTTTGCAAAATTGTGAACTAAGTTAGTGCAAGTTTAAACTGACAAATTATAAACATTATAAGAAACAACCGGATTAATGAAGCCGAAATTATTTCAATGTCCTCTTGAACTTATTTAGTGCCTATTGTTATTTCTTAGCATACTTTTATTGAGTGAAAACTGAAGTCGATTGAAGCCGCTACTGATAAATTCATGCTAAAAACATATGTTAAACAGATTTCTGTCTCAGGACCAAATTACTTTGTATTACAATTATTTTGAAGTAAATTTCGATTTTGTAGCAATTGTTTTTAGTATTTGATTAAAAAATATAAAACCAATTTTAAACTAAGTAGTTTTAATTTAGGTATAAATCATTCATACTGAACTTTGTAGGTTTCTAATACTGAAAATAACTACATTTTTGCAAAATTGTGTGACTATTTATTGAATGTCACATCAGCACAAAAGGCTGTGTAATAATGCACGTTTTTGGCGCATTAGTATTATTTTAGTTATTTATTTATTTCTCTATTGTAAAATTATTATACTATAATCAATTAAGTCCTTTACTAATTAATTAAACTAATATTATTCTATTTTATGTGCTTTTTATGTTTTATATTTTAAGTTATTGTTTTGGTTTGTAGTAGTTTTGCTCAGCTATGTCCATTCAGTTGGATTCGGATAGTTTTCACTCGGCTTCCTTAACGTCCAGGGTTCATCTCCTACCCTGTAAAATAGCGTCGGACGGGGAGGCCAAGGTGGGACAGTATTTTGAGCCTACGATAAGACGCGAACTGACGGCAGATTCGGTAGAAGTCCTAAAGGCATCATTTCGAGGTAGACCCCTTGAAGGTAATAATAATAGAGTCAACATTTTCTTATTTAAATAAATAAGTAATAGAAAAGGATTTTATATTATGATAAATCTTGATTTTTTGTAATTTCATTCAAAAATAGAGCAAATTTAATCATAAATGATAGCTTATGAATTTTCTGAAGTAGTTTGCATTGTTGTAATGACTTGTTTTTACAAATAATTGAACAAAGTGTGAAGATCTTTATTAAAGGTAGATCTTTATGTGAAGGTTTTATTTAAGGAAGATGATATGTAATTAAACTAATCGTGTTTAAAATTGTTTTACGCTTATAGTGTTGTTAGAACTGTATGTAGTTACTGTGCTGGTATAATTTGATTTAAACAATCGATAATTCTTTGTAATCAAATGTATTTATTATTTACTGACAACTTAGCTCAAAAAGTTATTTACTGCTATCAATTAAAATTACTCTTGTAAAATAGTTGACTAATATCTATACGAAACAATTATAAACGAGTATCAATTTTCTGAATTAAAAAATCAATGAATTATTTTGTACTGTCATTTATTTTGCAATAAAGGTTCTCAGATTGTTTTGCCTACTGATTTTACTGGTTTAATTCTCAACGAAGTCGCTAAAAACTCGGATGACGATCGAGTGCTGAAAGTGGCCAATAAATTTGATTGTTTTACTTACTGGAATCTTGATCAGACTCCCAGTTCAAACGATAAAATCATCCAGGTTAGAAACTGTACGAGAAGTACAGAATTTTGTTTAATTTGTATTTATTCTGTCATTTGTTATATATCTAATTTCATTTGTTTGTTGCTTAATGTTAAAGCTTAGAATAAAAGACTGTTTAATGATGTATTGCGAAATGATATGAAAACGCTTGATTCTTAAGTCGTAGTTACTTACTTTATAAAGTATTATTTCATAGTTTATGCGTAATTTTATTGTTTAAATTCTTTCTATTTATAGTAAAATTAATACAAATTGTAATAATTTAAATCTATATATAGTAATATTATTTCTGTGTATTTTTCAAACGTTTAGAATGCAAACGGTAAACAACGGGAAGGTTTGAACACTGCTTTGGATTAATAGAAAAAAAACGGAATGAAATCGTAAATATTTTAAAAGGAAAATAAAAATTATATAGCTATTGATTTTATAATTAGACAATTTGATAAATTTAATTGCAGGCTGTAAAGTGGATAGACGTATCTTCCGCTATTCATTCGCCCATCTCCGAATCTAACAGTCAAGCCAGCACCGCTCCTTCTATATAAGGTGATCTTTCCTAATTGAATAAATATTTATTTATTTCAGAAAACTATTTAATAAAAGGGCCATAGTGTTAAAAATTAGTGTATTACAATATTGTGATATTGATATTAATGACATTATTGCGTGTATGATACTGTTTTATGTCTTAAAGCTATTGTATTGTAGTGTAATGTATTTTACAAAGCAAATTTATTATTATTTATCGTTGTTTATTTCTTTCTGTTTATAAACTGTTTTATATTTTTTTTATTTTAGATTATCGCGCATCTCTTGTACTCTTAATCTTATCTAATATGTCTGCAAACATTCTATCTTCAAATCTAGAAACTACTTCAGTTTTAGATTTACGACCAGACAATTCTGATAACATCCCTCCATCCCACTGTCCGTCTCATAATCAATCTCTAGATCATACCCATCCTATTAAAAAACAAACCGATTCATTAATCGATTCTCTTCCTTCACCTAATAACACTCCGCCAGATTCCTTACAAAACTCTTCGACACATAATTCAGCTGATAGTAAACTTCGACTTAGAACACAAAACACTTTTCTGAGGGAGCGATTTCTTCGAATGTTGACTTCTATTACTAATCGACCGATAGAGATGACATTGATAAATGCAGGAAAAGTTAAGGCAAGGTTTGTAGGGGCCGATGTGGATATTCTGCATTTTCAAGTCGCTGAATTGAGGACACCAATCGGTGTGCATCCTCACGCGATAGTTAGAGCGTCGGATATAGGCGCTTTTAGTATTAGTTTAGATGTAAAGGAATGAAAAAGTTGGGAATTAAAATCGATCAGGGTTTTACTCATTTTTAACTGTTATTTACTTGCTTTAGTGCAGTGTGTAACTTGTCACAATATAGCTTGTGACAAGTTTGGTGCTGATGTGACATTATGTTGTAAAATTAATGAGTAAGACAGTATCTTCGGTAGATATTTTGTGTTTTTATTGAATTTAATTGACCTTGGGATTTTATTGACTGTAGCTATTAAAAATGTTGTAGATTTGATCAGTTTTATATAATCATGATGTCTGCATGTTTTTTCTACATGAATTAATTAAAGAATTATTATATTTGATAAAGAATTGACACAAAATTATTTGTTAAATTGGATCTTTCTTAACATTTATAAAACTATTATGGTATTGATTAATTTTATTCTAAACTTCAACTGACTTTAGTTTAATATAATAATACTTTAGTTTAGTTTAAATAAGAAGTTATTAGCTATAATAACTTTTATTATTTTGCTTTTCATTGATAAATTTATGATAAATTTACGTTTTTTCGGATTTTATATTTTATAAAGTTTATATTTTAAGGTTTATTGTTCTCTAGGGCTTCAGTGCTATAATTTTTCTTTTACAGTATTTGACTTAATAATAATTTTCTGTAACAAAGAACTGAATAGTTTTAATGTAAAGCATTTGGGAATATTTTATACAATATTTTATAAATACTTTTATTGTTTCTTATAGGAAGTACAATTAAAATCATAGCTTTAAACTGTCTTTTGTGTTGTCTGTTTCTCTTTAGATGCTTAATTTTTCTTCATCATACTTTAATTAATAAATTTATCTATTAATGAATATAAATGATAAATCAATTAACACATAAATTCAACAGTATAAATTGCAATCATTACAGACTTCAGATTAAAGTGTTAATTTTGCAGTGTTTAATAAAAATAATACATCAATGAAAATACCCAAAATTATTCACATCAATTTTATCATTTTCATCCATTATTTCACTCATTAATTTCTACTGCTTTGAAACGCAAGGCTTAATATTCAGTCCTATTCAAAGTACAACTACGATTGAGATTTTTAACGTTAATCTGTCTTTCAGAGGCTTGGAGACCCCTACATCCGGACCTAAGTAGTCTTAAAAAAGCTCTCCTAAATTTACTCGACATTGCATTATACAGTACTGGGTTAATCGCACTGTTAGCATAAACCATCAGTCGACAAAATAACACCATCCAGATGCTGGTTAAAGGTTCCCTGGCGAATGAATTGTACACTACGTAGGCTCGGTAGGGGAGCCACAGTACAGCAAACATAGCCACCACGATTGCTAGCATCTTGATAACCTTTAAAAGAAAAATGAAGAAATTAAATAAAATAATAAAGTATAATAATGAAGCAATAAAGTATAATAATAAAATATGCAGAAAAATAAAATATGTATTTCTGTAGATGTGTTGAAAGATCTATGCGCAAGATAATTTTTTTATGTCAATGTTCAATAAATGTTAAGAAAATCGACAAAAAATCGAGAATATAGACATATTTTTGTTATTAAAACAAATAATAGCAATCTAAATCGAGAATTTAAGAAGTAAAATTCATAAACTAAACGTAAGTACCATTATCGCACTGAAGCACCTTTAATTAAAAACGTATTAAATTAGTTTCCAATCAGAATATCACATGGATGAAGCAAGCTGATAGAAGTCACGCAACGCTGAAAGATTAGCTTCATATTAATACGATCACACAAATTAAGCAAAAAAACTCAGCCAATGTTTTTTTAAAGATTTTAGATGATACAGTCTCCATCAGAATGAATCTACTTTTTCAAACACTGGCCATAACAATCTCGAAGGATAATAAAACGTCAAGATAATAAAACTAAATACTATAAAAATGGATGATCTTAAACAACATTAATCAAATCATAATCAACCATAATCGTAACAAATCATAATCATAACCTACTATAATAAAGTTAAGTTACTATATAAATGTAACTAAGACTAATATCTTCAATTTATACTATTTATAGAAACGTGAATGAAAACGTGAATAAATGTCGACTATAACAGCGTATTATACCCGCTATAATATAAGCCTAATCTTACAAGCTTTCTTTTTACACTATCAGATAAGAAGCAATTTCTCCTTTTCATATATTTATTGTCTCTATTCAGTGGAATAACTGGCGGAAAATCTACAAAATCGAGCAGTGCTTTCTCGGAAAAAATCACGCAAGTCCATTTCGCGACAACGTAAACGTAACAAAAATATAATTGCCGAAACATCTACAGTATTCCGTCAAGGAAATGAATCTATCATAGTAGTAGTTGGAAATCAAGTTGAAAATGTAGCTAGCAATTCTCCCACTTCCGACAACATATTAACCTTTGCTGTACCGAAACAGCGTTGAGTCTGAAATGCTAGACTTTGATTGCGCAAATAGACTAGCTGGATATGATTGGGATCATTACTTCGATTTATGATCCATAGATTTGTGATCTAATCGATTTTGTATCGCGGTCTAGATGCAGATATTATTATACGATTATTATGGTGCAACCCAGAGAAACAGAAAATAGATCTTGGAATGAAGCATGGCGGTATTTAAGAGCGTTTCAGAAAGATTGAATAAGAATATTAGCACGAAATGTTATAATTGAACATTAAAAGTGTTTAATTAACAGCAGCGGTTGTCTGCGCGATATATTTTAAAACAATTCCATTCCAAGCTGACGATTTTTTTACAAAATAGCCTACAATTTCAATTGTTGATGATTATTATCAACACAACTAACTGTACGAAATGAAATATAAACTGAGTTTTAATAAACCCCAAACACACAATGAATAGAACGGGGTTATCAAAAAACATTAGATTCAAATAGATTAAAATGGTATACAATGGTGATACAAGCCTCATTACAAAAATGTGCGTTCGAAAACTAAGCAAAAATAGCATAGTTATATCCACTCAAAAACAGTTACGGCTAGCGTAGTCTAGTCATGGATGATCAAAACAAGAATCAGATAATTATTATGAAAGCAACTTGCCCTTTCCAAAAGAAAATTGTCTACACACTTTGCAATCAAATAAAATCACAGCAGTTTATCTGATTCTTTTTTATAGCATACTGTATAAGCTTATTCGATAAATATAAGCCTATATAAGCTTATTCAATTAGACGAATAAAAAAACAATCACATTCTGTTACTTACAATTATATAAATCTCTGTTAAAATATTACACGTTCACTTTCAATAATACTTCTACTTTTCGCTTAAATTACTAATGGGGGCCTACACGTAATTTTATCTCAAAACAATCTACTATAATTGTAATCCAATTGATCATCCGAAATAACGCAAGAAGATTTTTCTAATTTAAAAATGACATTTATGCTACAGAATCTTGACCAACATGATCTTAAATCCAATGTGATGTTTTGTTAGGTTTCTCTGTTTTACCGAAGACGATAAAATAGCGATTTTATCGTGTCAGTATTAAGGTCTAATCCGTATTTAGTTCAAGATCCATTATATTATGACAAGTAATCGAATTTCTTTGCGAACTTATATTACGTATATCATGTGATACAGTGTGTAATCTTAAAAATATCGCGTCGTCACGTAAACATTGTAAATGTCTAGGCGATATTTTGATAAACAAATCCGGATTAAACTAACAAAATGACATAACTCCAAAATCAGCTTATCCAAAAAATGCCAACCAAAACAACATTTATTATTATTATTATTTATATCTTATTTATTTCGCAAAAATATACAATTTCATTACATGTGCTGTATACAATTGGCTTCTTAAAATCTACTTATTTAATGTAAAAAAGACAATAAATTTTCGAAACGTTGACAAGTGTTTTCATTTTCAGCAATTGTTTAATTGACGAATTGTAACATTGTTGATATGTGTCTTAATTTAACTTTAAACAGCCTCTTTAATTGACAATATGAATTGAAAATTTAAAGTTAAGGTGAACCATTCCCCGAATTTCCTAGCATTCTGATTATGCGAATTTTTTAGCATATTTTTGCTTGTAGAAAGTCACGGAGACTTATTACATTAACATATTTGACAAGATCGTGACAAATCGTTTTTATTGGTTTTTCATTTCGCGTCAAATTGCCTTCTTCTGTCCGTATGCTTATTTTAAGCAAAGTAAGATTTGTGGCTTTAAGTTCTGATACTATTTTAAATATAATATTATGGACAAAGCTAAAAACTTAAATAGAAAACTATCAACTTTAACTTAATTTAACATAACTATACTAGTAGTCAAAAATTCTGATAGCGTTTTTATGTCGTAACATCGAATTGGATTAGAATATTATCCACTTCGTGTAACACGAATATCTTGATATTTTTTTCTGATAAAATTACGCTCTATGTTAGAACAATGGTATAGCGTATTCTGCTATGTGTTTATGTATGCAACAACAAATGTTATAACCAGTTTTCAAAAACAATCAGCATTGCAAATAGTTTCATGAATAAGCGAACTGATGCAGTTGAACTTTTGATAAAGAAATTTGAAATAGAACAAAAATATTTTAAATATTTTTTATTTTTTTTACTGTTTAAAAGCTCTATCAAATGTCTAATCACGATAATTATCACGAAAAGAGATAATTATAGTTATTCAATTGCAATTTATAGATGATATCAATTTAACTAAATGTATTATTAATATCATGTACTATATTTCATCTTTGTTTTGTAATTATTATGATTAAAAGAGCTAAAAAAACAACTGTATAAATTCAATGTAACTTAACATGTTTATTAAAAGTGTTTGCTTTTAAATTGCTTCGATTCATATATTGAAATAAATAAATTTTTATTCATGCCTGACTTATTGTGTGTTAATTTTACAAATAAATCAATAAATAAATCTATACTTTATATCTTTATTTTTTTGACTCAAAATTAACTTTTTTCCTTATTCTCTTCCTTTTTATAACCTGCTCTCTTTCATTTTTTCTTTCTATTATCGCCATAAATTTTTATCTCTATTTTCACGCTTTCTCTTTTATCTTTCCAAGTTTCTTAATTTTTTTCCAAATTTATCGACAAGTCGTCGGGTGCGATTGAGCTAAGTTTAGAAAAAACCTTCTTCTCTCACTAATAAACAAATATATTGGGGAAAGATTAACTTCATTCAGTGCATTGCTGCAAATGCGGAGTGAATACGAAATGCCTCAACCACGAAAATATTTCATTTAATTCAGGCTATTTGACGGAACGAATAGATTTACATAAGGTCTAAACTTAGAAAAGGGAGTCTCTAATAAAGTGGCTTATCGACCAGAAAAAGGTGCAAGCATGAGTATGATCAGTAACAGCAAAATACGATAAAGTACCTAGTCAAATTTCAGTAAATACAATTTACTACAATGTTGTCAATTTTCATAAATAAGGTATTTCAATAAGGTTATTCATGAAAATAAAATTCTTTTATTTAAATTACTATTGGATTATCCAAGGTCTACCTCTTTCCTGAAGCAACGCCTCGCATTGGCAGTGCAGCGGGGGAATGCGGCTGCAGTGCTGGGAACTTTTGGGACAGTTTCCCAAGACACTTTTTAACTGTTTGAATTTTAAATGTTGGAACGTTTCTCAACCTTTTTATTTGCTATTTTGTTCAAACTGGTAACTTTCTTTTTATTATATTGTACAACAATTATTTTTATTGTATATTGCTATGTATTATTGTATATTTCACTGTTGTATATTGCACTTCTTTATATTGAATAATAATTGGATTATAAGATTTTCAAAGTTTTGAATATTTTTTATTTTTTCTGACTGAGGTTTGAACCCTTAGCACGCTTGTTGATAGAAAGACAATGATTGAACTACAACTTTTGGAGAGCGATTATAAATAAAGAATGAGCTGATATTGAAGGATAATACAGTCTTAATGGCATGCCTCTCTCACTCACTTTATCTCTGACTATCATTATTAATAAAGTAATCTTTGCATTATTTCACCAATAGATAAAAACTCAGTGAGTACTTCCAATATACCCAGTATGCAAGACTGATAAGTACAGGGTGGCCCAAAAAAAGTGAGAACATCTCGTAAAATGTCATATAATTACATCAAAATTAGCTTAACTAAATCCATAATAGCTTAAATAATAAAGGAGGACACATTGAACATGATTTCTGAATATCTAAATACTTAGGAAAAAAATTGCATGAAGAATTATAATTAATTAAATTATATTTTAAAATAACTCATATG
>JAQIXG010001714.1:0-20567 GCA_034700105.1 Oconnorella tubifera | reverse complement strand
TGGGGTGAGGGAAGGGGGGGGGGCCGGGGAGGAGGGGGAGGAGAGAGAGATTGTTTGACGGGTGATTTAGGACGAAACTGATGCAAATGATTTGATACGAGCATGGATCATGTAGTTAGGGTTAGGATCAAAGAGAACGATAACGATGTAGCATCTGTAGAGAATGTTGAAAAAGAGAAAGAGAGAGAGAGAGAGAGAGAGAGAGAGAAAGAAAAAGAGAGAGAGAGAGAAATTTTATTGCTCTGGTGGTACAGCAATTAATATAATAAAAGCATAGAAAAAGTAATCGTTACTGAAACTTCACGAATTTTGAATCAAAATCTAAAGTTTTAAATTATCAGTCGGATCCTAAATCGCGTACAACTAAATCAGTCTGATCCTAAATCGCTTGCAACTAAATACGTCTGACCATAAATCACTTGCGACTAAATCAGTCTGACCATAAATCGCGCACAACTTACATCAAAATTTAATTTCAAAAACTCTACCAAGCAGCAAACATAAGAAATAAAGGTAGTCTTGCGGAAGAGTATCTTCCTATCAGAAATAGACGGGGGAGGCAAAGATGGCGGACTATATTAGCCTTGTTTGCAGGAGAAAACGACTCGTAGCGGAAACGGAAGTAGATTTAATTGCGACGTTCTTTCATTCTTACTTCTTCTTCTTCTTTATCGTCGATCGTGCTTCGAACTTTCATTTTAAGTGGAAATAATTTGAAAGATTTTATTCGAGAATCTTTCGAGTCAGTTGAGTCGCGTTAGAATTATAACTCTTTGATTTCGCGCTAAATCGGCCGCCATTTTGTTTTTTAAATTTAAGATATTGACACGAGATAATAATACAGATCTTAAAGAATATATTTATATTACAATAAAATATATTTTATAAGAATCGTATATTTGATACTGTAAAACTACTTTTAATAAACAAATTGTTTTACATTGAATATGATGATAAATTTTTGTGCTGATGTAACGTTAAGTATGCACTTGAGAGACACAAGTAGGCCTACTGCAATATTTGAAATATTAAATACTAAAATACTAAATAAAGAATTATAACACAATAGTCACTCGAAATCAAATTCATTTCAATTGTGAATTGAACTTTTCTATATTTAGCTGATGATAATTTTATCAGTTATTTAACCATTTAAACTTGTAATTAAATCAATTGGTTTGTTTTTAACTTTTATTTCAACTGATTGATTTTCTACTAACTATTTTTTATCAAAATA
Source organism: Oconnorella tubifera (assembly GCA_034700105.1). Lineage (NCBI taxonomy): Eukaryota > Metazoa > Annelida > Clitellata > Enchytraeida > Enchytraeidae > Oconnorella > Oconnorella tubifera. Next base: position 19,330 of record JAQIXG010001714.1, on the reverse strand, counting down.
AAACCATAGACTAAAAATACTTTGATAAAAGAGAGAAACATATTACAAACAGTACTTGACTTCAAGACTCTATGCTCTCTCATTTTCAATTCCACTTTTAAAGACAAACAGCTTTCAGTGATGGATGAACGAACCCTAATCCATCCCTAATCCCTTCAATCCCGGGATACGCGACTATCCCGCTACCGTTCCGGGACCGAATCCACTAAAGTCCGCGAAATCCGCAAGAAAAATGAAACGTGAAACGACAACATAGAGATAGAGAGGGGGTGGTTTGAAATGTGGAGAATTCGCACACCTTTTTCTCAGCGTTAAATTTAGCTTTGAATTAAAATATGGCATACCTTTTTAATTTAGCTAAATTTATCTATAACATTCAAATTTGGCACAGCTATAAATTAAGACACCTTTTAATATAATTAAATTTATCTACATTAACAGTATACAAATTGTACACAATTTGTATCAAGTTTTATATTGCTTATTATAATAAAACCAAAGATGCTTATATTATTATCTGGACAATGAATCAATTAAAAAGGTCGTCGGATATTGCCATTACATATAATTTCATAATTACATATATTACATTTCATAATTTTTATTACAGTTTCTTTCACAACTTTTCACAAACTCTTTTTCACATCGTCCAATCCACCAAATCAACATTCTAAAATATCTAAAACTATCCCCCTCCCCCTCTCCCTTCAACTTTCCCTGATTAACCGAGGGAACGCGTCCCCCGGGGAGGGAGGGAAAACTAGGGAACGATGGGACTAATCCCCATCTGATCTGTCGAACGTCGCGTCTTGATTGAACAGCGTCCGTCGGTCCGCGGGGCCTCGCGGACCGAGGGCCTCGCGGGCCTCGCGGGCCGGGAGGTCGATCGAACCAAAAGGGCCACTGAGGGGTCAAGTCTCAAAACAATTGATTCAATTTTCTAACCTTGTCTCGTGAGCCGCTCACGATTCTACTTAACACCCCCTCTCTCCCCCTCTCCTCCCTCCCCCCTCTCCCCCTCCCTCCCCCCTCATTTCCTTCCGTTCCTCCTCCTCTCTTTCCCTCCCCTCTTCATCACTCCCCCCCACCGAATTAAAAGTACCCCCCTCAATTTGAAAGCTTCAATTTTCTTTACATTCTTCTTATAATTTTTGTTTCAATATTTTAGACTATTAAAATAAAATGGAGAAACAGGTTAAAACTACGGTAGATTTAAAATGTAATAAAAGATACAAGTTAGCCAAGAAAAGTTAGTAAAAGAATAGTTAACCGATTAGTTAGTCAATTAATTTTCTACTTAGTCAATTAGTTAGTCAATAAATTAGTCAATTTCTGTTGTCAATAACACTATTATATTTATAAGTCTATAGGTTAACATGCATGATGTATTTTACTAATTATATAATTATATACTGTATATAAAATTACGCATAATTTGAAAAAATTCAACGAGTATTTTATTGGTGAAATATTATTTTAAATCTATTATAATTTAGACATTTAAAATCAGGATTTCAAAGCCCAAAATTGTTTCAAATGATCCCCCCCCCTTTACTCCCCCCTGATAAATGTCCCTCCCCCCTTGTCGCGTCTTTCTTTAATATCATTATTTGTACAGGGATGAGTTATACCCCCCCCTGTTCTTGGTTTGGGGGGGAGGGGGGGGGGGAGAGGGGGGGGCAGAAGCAATATCGAAATTGATAGTGACTGATAATCGCGTTATGATATTTCAATTTAGTTATCAGAGGCGAGTGAGACAGACAGACAGATAGACAGACAGACAGAAAGACAGACAAGCGAATAAGGGAGAGAAGCATACAGTTCGATGTACATTGGGACAGACAGACGGACAGACAAACAGACAGATAGACAAACAGACAGACAGACAGACAGTGGCAGACAGTTCGATATAAACTAGGGCAGACAAACAGACAGACAAAAAGACATGCTGATAGACAAATGAACAGACTGCAATACAAACAGACAGACAGACAGACCCCTACAGAGACAGAATTTGTATTCAACTCTGCAAGTCGCCATTGGCGCAGTCTTATTAAGAACTACTTCCGGTGTCATGGCCGCCGTTGAGATTTGTTGATCAGAAACTGACGACGACGAGTTATTGTTGATTGAATGAAAGCCAGGAAAGTAATACAATGAACCACCGGAGTATTTACATACAGACGCTAAGTGATAAAGTAATAACAGGAAGTAGTATTAGATTATGTTCCCTGGTGTAAAGTACAAATGTATATGTAATTAGTAATTTTGATTTAGTTCATATAAAGTAACATAAACCAACAATTTACATAAATAAAGTTAATCAAATGTAAATGACTAGGGCGTCGGATCAACTCAAATGCGCATTATACAGTTAATTGAAAGTTTAATTAAAGCATTTAAATTTCTTGTAATTTGAGATAATGTCATGTTTAAATCAAATAAAGTGAAAAATATATAAACAGGCTTCGTTATCTTAAAACATATTATATTACCACAATCTTATCAATGGCAAGTTACTGGCAATATCGCTTACCAATACTGGCAATGTCGGCATACTGTGAACTAAGCATAAAGACATCAACAGCAATATGTTGAGATGAGCAATCTAAAGCCAGTTGTTTATAGAAATCAGTAGCCGGTGTTAAATTCTGTGATTTCTGCACACCACAATAAAACGAGACAACTTTATTAGTTAACTGTAAAATTCTAATTTCAAGCACACCACAATAACTTAAAGCATAAGATTATAATAATTCTCAGAATTTTTTAAATCACAATTTGATTTTTGTACATCACGATAAAGCGATTTAATTTCACTATATATATCCACAAAGTTTCAATGTATTTTTGATAATCAAAAATTGTTGAGATAGAAATAGACTCATATTATAACATATTTTGTTTAGTTAAAAATACCTTGTTAGATTTTTCATTAATTTCGTCTCTACATTTGAGATCCCCCAGTTAAAAATACCTTGTTAGATTTTTCATTAATTTCGTCTCTACATTTGAGATCCCCCGGCCCCACATTAGGCAACTGAGTCTGTATCACTGTCACCCTCCCCCCTGTCGATTGCTAAACAGGAAATAGAAATATCAGATATTATATAATAGCCACCATCTTAATTCAATTTGTTTAATGTTTACAAAGATTTAATAAAAGTTAATATGTTTAGAAATTTAACTAATCAAGTTATAGAACATGCGAATAGTTTTGTTGTTTAACGTCACATCAGCACAAATACCACTGCTTAATGACTTATATTTATTATATGAATATAAAACAACTAAGAGACAAAGTCAAAGATGTTATTAATACTTTATCAAGGACAGGGCCAAAACAGTACACTAATTCAATACTTGATATTCAATCACTTTTCTTTAAAAGGAAATAAATAAATCCTGAAGTACCATAAGTTTCTGAGCGGCCTGCAGTGCCGGCCCAAGGACATTGCCTGTGTCAGAGGTCATCTCAAATAAACTAGGTAATCGGGTCAATAGGTCATTGACCTTTGACCTCATTTGATGAATATTTACAAGTAGGTTATCGGGACAAGGTAAGTAGATCTCTACAAAACATGTATATAAAGAGGCATAGATAATTGTACAAAAATAATGAGGCATATATAAGGAGGACATATATAATGAGGTATATAGATACTGCAACAAAGCATGTATATAAAGAGGCATAGACTTACAAAAACACATATATAATGAGGCAAATAGATACTGCTACTGTAACAAAACACGTATATAATGAGGCACATAGACTTACAGAAATCGCATATATACAATAAGCATCGATAAAATACTACTCGATACAAAAAACTTTATATTTCACTTTATTACACTTCTTAGTAATGCGTTAAAAATAAGTGCAACTTTCATTGATTAAGGGGCACGAAAAGGGGGGGGGATGGAAAGAGGGGAGACAAAATAAAATATTCCACCTTCAAGATCAGACACGACATATACTTGTGGGTGGGACGGCTCGACCCCCAGTCCAAAATAATGTAGACAGCTGTCAAAGGCAATGAAGCCAATCAATGTTCTATTGTCTCCAGGTATTTGATCTAACTCATTCAGTAAAGTGCGACATAACACAGGCAAGTAGCCTGCACGCAATTACTAACATTATCATCATCATTATCAGTATCAAATATGATGATATTATATCATCAGTATCAAATATTGATATTTGCATAGAAATTCAGACTTATAGACAGCATTTAGATTTCTTAGACTATAGTTATAATAGTCATAAACAACAGTTTTATCTGCTAAATAATTAGTAACAATCCAATGATTAAAAGTTGAACTTCTACTTTATGAAATAACACGCGCCCTTCTCCATGCGTACCATTTTTTTGCTTTCCAACTGTTCTTCATCTTGGTCTGTACCCTTCTACCAAGCCAAAATTGATTGAACCATAAACTACGCGATAAAGTTGAAACGTACCCGTATTTATTGCGTTAAAAGACACATCGAGAAGATACAAGTATACGGCTGGTTGGGGGGGGCGGAGCTATAAAAACGGTTAAATATAAATATAATATAATCATAAAAAATAACTAATAAGTCAATTTATTTATAGATAAAATAAAACGATTCTCAACAAAACTATGAATAGTGTATAACAATGCGAACAAGATCAAATATTGCACATTTTACTTATATTGAAATTTATATTAAAAAAATTTAGTACAAAAAATTTAGTACAAACACCTTTTTAAAGACACCACGTTTTACTATATTATTACTTTCAAACATAAATCTAAAATACATGAAATATCAATCGTATCACTAATAAAACTTAATTACCTTTAAAAAAGTCTGTATTATAAATTAATGCTAATAGTTAGTAATAATTAAACGTTAGTTAATTACAGATAGTTAACGAATACTAATAAGTTAATTATTTCTGTACGTAAATAGTTTACCATATATTCACCAGGCGCTATAAACTCTAAAGTAGATGATTTGATTTCTGGTCTATGAAAAGGGTCAGAATATGACAGATTGATTGGATTATAGTTAAACTCTTCTGGCACTGTCATAAAACACAGAAATGTCATAAAACTTTTGGCATCAAAACTACACAGAATTTATCCAGTAATGTTATTTAAATGTCATTGTGTTTAATAATTCTTTTCAGCTTAAAAGTCACAAAGCTAATAATATTTGATGATTATTGTTGCACCCTTTAATCTTTATAATTACATTAACACTATTCGTTTTATATAAAACTTAATATAACAATGGTTTCCACTAAAACTTATGTATCTTTACAAAAAGGTTTCCACTAAAATTAAGAAATAATAAAAGCAGTGTTTCCACTCACAATCGTTGACTTTAAAGCATATATTACATTTCCAATGTCGCGCATCAGTGAATGATACGAATGGATTAATATAAGTTCTGCATGAGCGACATCGAACTATCACAGCAGACTGTATCACTGGTATCTGCTGCAATATCATATCAATAACATGATCTTATCATATCAATTAAGTCAGAATAATATATATAATATATATCTAAATAATATATCTTCATTATTAAGCATTATTTAAGTGTAAATACATTCATTTGATCGATAGACAGGTGTCTCATCAGATAAAGCATTGTGCTGTGTATGAATATTGCAAAAATAGTACAATATCATTATTTGCACGCATTTATTTACTTTATATGTTAAATCTACCTATACATATCTGTGGTAATAAATTCAACTATTAATACGCTCTTAAATAGAGCTATAATAAAAAAATAAAAAGGTGTGCATTGTACGTATTATATTAGATAAAGAAGTTTTTACAAACTGTTAGATCTTTAAATGGATGAATGAGTACACCAAGAGGTAGTCTAGACTTGTTTAATAAAGACTGAGTTGTAGGCAATGCATTCAATGTGCAACACATTATACTACAACACATTCAATAATAAGACATGCAGATTTTAATCAATTGATCAATTAATTTAGATATTAAAAAGTCATTTAATTTATCAGTTAATCAATTATATCAATAAAGTTTTGATATAATTACTAAATCAGTCAATCAATAAATGAATGTAGCAATCAAGTATTAAACAATAGATCAGTTAATTAATTAATCAATCAGTCAGTCAATCAATCAAACAATCAGTCAATCAATCAATCAGTATAAAAGACCACCTACTCTGGATGACAATTAGCTTTCTTATATTCATCAGGTAAGTTAGGTCTAACAGACTCTGTGTGCACTGCAGGCAGTGAGTGCCTTTCTTGCAGAAGATCTATAGGAAGACTATTGTCTGACTAAATGCAGAACAGTTTCAGTTATTAAATTTAAATAAAATTTATATTTACACAGAATATTATTTAATGATAAATTTTAAACTATAGATATACAACTATTCAACATAATAATTGATGACAACATTATTGTAAAACACTTATATAGGAAAAACTTTGACTTAAAAAAGGTGTCGCAAAGTAAGTAAATTATAAATCTTTTCTTGAATACAACTACTAACCTGGTTAAGATGTAAAGCATTAAAATTAGAGCTTAACAGCCCAGGATAGCTTTGGCCAGCAAGGCCTTGGGGCCCTGCACTAGGGCTAGGATAATGGGGCCCTGATTTAGGACTCGGATAAGTTGGCCCCTGTGTTGGACTCGGATAAGTTTGCCCCTGTGTTGGACTCGGATAAGTAGGATCCGAACAATTAGCCCCTTGAGAAAACCCCTGAATATTTTGTCCAGGGAAATTAGGGTTGGGGTGAACATTTTCATGAGAAGTGCTTGCATGAGGGGGCCTTGGAGTCGATCCAGAGTAGCCGGGTCTTGGAGGGGAGGGGATAGAAGGGAGCGAGGGTCCAACACCCCTCTGAGGGGGAAAAGAATTATAATTACTTCCGGCCTGGGGTAGAGAGGGAGTGTAGATGTTAGGAGAATTAGGAAATTGTGAAGGAGGGGGGCCCAGGGGGGAGAGGTAAGACGTGGCGGGCGGGGGAGCAGCACCCCCCATTAAATCTGATCAAAAAAAATTAAAAAATGTAGGCAATAAATTTTTGCATGAAATAAATATATGATAAAATATATAACATTATGTCAATATGATTTCAAAGAAAGTAGATACTGGTTTAAAAGTTTAGATTTTTCTTTTGAGGTCTGAGATTCAAAACCCGGTGAATATGAATAAATATTATATCTTTGAATTTTAATATATAATTAGAATCTATTTTAATTTAATTCAGTTTTAAACCGAATAAATATATCATATATAAATGAAAAACTAAAGCATTTTATTCTCAACACATTATTACAGAGAAAGTCAGATTATTCAGCTTACCATTTTGAAAAGGTTGAAAATTTGGAGGGGGGGCAACTTCACCCCCCTCTAGAGAATCGTAATTTGGAGCGGGGGATGTGGCCCGAGATGATCTCTGTGAATTTGAAGGATCTAAAAATAATCATATTTGCTCAAAAGTGCAAAGATCAAAAATAGAGTAATACAAAAGGACACCACTTTTTTGGGCTACATTTCTACTATAAATGCAATGTGGCTTAATTAAGATTATTGATTATTAGCATCTGATTAAATAATATTAATAAATAAAACGATGCAAAAAATTTAACAGTGAAAACGAACACCATTTTTATTACACCAGCTTTTTTATATTATACCTGATCCACTTGGAGTGATTGGTGTTGCCAAGGCCCGCCTGGACTGATGACAGAATTGCCCGGCCCCATCGAAGGGCATGGGCAGCTCTGTGGGCCGGCTGGCTGGGGCGGCCCCGGGAACCTCTAGATGGTTCCCCTGAAGGGCTCCCTGGGGCCACTGAGGGGTTCCATGAGATCCATGAGGGGCTCCCTGGGGCAACTGAGGGACTTCTTGAAACCCTTGTGGGGCTCCCTGGGGTACTTGGGATGGGGATCCTTGAACCCTCACTGCAGGTAACGATCCTCTAGGAGGGGGCCCTGGACCAGGCAATGGGGTAACGTGCTGAACGGTCCCTGAAGCCCCCTGGGGTGAACGAAGTGGAAGTCCTTGGAATGATCTTGGAGGGGCACCAAAGCTCCCAGAGGGTGAAATACATGGGGATGATTCCCCTTGTATTAATCCAGGTGATGTGCCTGGATTATTCTGAAACTGTACTTCTGAATGCTGCAAGGATGGAAATAACTGTTCCACCCTGGGAGGCCCTGTATTATTTGAATGAGGAATGGATGGAGAGACACTGGCTGATGGTGGGGGGTAAGATCCTGGACCCTGCTGACCCCCTTGGAGATGAATATTTTTATCCATCCCCCTGACAGAAGTCAATTCTTGAGGACTAACTGGCATGAGATGACTTGCCCTGATAGACTGATTTCCTTGTGTCATACTACTTTGTATTGTGTTGCCATTGTATGATTGACTAAGGTTAGAATTTCTGAAATCTTTAGAAACTTCCCCTCTAGGAGGTAGATACGAAGCGGATGGATTGAATCCTTGAGGATGATTCATGAATCCCGCTTGAACAGGAAACTGATTCATGTTAGGATTCGAATGTGGAGACGGAAAAGTATTCTTGTTTCCTTCAAATTGTCCGGGATTGTAATTCATCTGTGGAAAACTAGAAGAAGCAGAAATATGTTGCTGTTGGTTTGTATCGCGGTTATCCATTGGTGGACTAGTACGAGGTTGATTGTAAAACGGCGTCTGATTGGTCGGCGTAAAGGCACCTACAATAATAGGCTAATATTGATTAAAACTGTGGAGATCATTTGTAAAATATTTAAACTTTATTTTCAATATAAGAGAGTGCAAAAATGTAAATGTAATTATAAATATAAGGGTCCCCCGAACCAGGCATTCAGTTTTGAAGCTTCCATAAGAAAATATTACTGCAATGATTTTTAATTAATAAAATTCAGTAATTTATATCTTGCATTCATTTCGAAATAATTTCAACCTAATTCAGTTAATGCAACAAATGTTTGCATACCTGCATAGAACATATCAAGACAATTCTAATGATATATAACAACATATAAATACGCAGTATGACCACATCTGGAAAATAACACAAATAACATGAATGTCAAAATATAACATGTAGGCCTATGTTACCTTGGAATGCGCTGTTATATGCTTGTTCCCCTCCCAGTCCTGGCTGCAAGGCGTACTGATTATCCATTGCAAATCATGCAAACGAGATATTAGTTAAACTGTTAATGCATAAATAAGTTAAAGTTATAAAAGGTTCAACTTGTTATTTTGTAATGCATCGGAAATTCGTCACGACCGGAATCAGTGTATGTAGTAAATACGTGGCAAATAAATGATTTTCGTGATTTCTAATTTGAATGAAATTTTTCTTAATTTGGTGAGTTTTAAGACTTAAATCTAAGCAGATATATCCATTTAGTAAATTATCATATAGTATTATATCAGTTGTTATCTTCTCGTAATGAATTAGTGTAGACACTGTCGAGAATTCTTTGATAAAAGATTGTTTTGAACACTCAATTTTTTTCAGTTTGAAAATGCAGTTTTTATTGGAATAATTCTTAGCATCAGCTATTAATGAATAAGAAGGCTTTCAATTAAGTAACATTGCTATTATACTATAATCATCTTACTATACAAGTAAACCAGCACTTCAAAAATATTGAAATAATCTTTGCAGTTAACACTTACCATCTATTAGGGTCGGATAGAAATTATTCATCATCTCATATACTGTCTTTGCAAATAACATTACAATAGAGGATTATCATGGAGCGCAAAGCTTCTATTTTAAACTGTTATCAAGGAAATATCTCAAACTGTTAACATAAGCGATAAATAATAACAAGTGAACAGCTGATCTTAAGTTTTTGACCCAACCCTAACCCTCAAACAAGATCGAAAAATAAATAAAATATATAATACCGATTAACATGGGTGATAATAATTCCAATCAGCGCCTCAATCTAGCGAATAACGTGGAAAAAGAATGTCACCTTGTGACGGGTGGGGGTGGCTACCCTGGGTTCCATTTGGCGAAGGGTTTACGGAGATTGGGGCATAAAGTAAAAATATTTGACGTTAGGCCCCCCCAGGGGGAAGAAATACCTGAAGGAATTTCATTTATAAAGGCAAGCATTAATTTGTAATTGATTATAAATAATCATTTTATCTATGTAATTATGTCAACTAATTATCAATATAGATATATTTTTAGATTATAAATAGATAATTTGATTTCTAAATAGTAATTTAATTGAATCTAGTTATTTGCAAACAATACTTTAACTCGGTTTAATATTAAATATTCAGGGTGACGTTTCTGATTATGATGACGTCATTGATGCGTTTACAAACGTTGCCTGTGTTTATCATATGGCATCATTTGGCATGTCAGGCAGAGATCAGGTTATTATCTACTAATTTTTTATATTCATTTATTGATTTTGCATTGTTTTGACACATCTAGTTTACCTCTAATTTGAAAATACGATGCTTTATTTGTAATTTTATTTAATTCTGTATTTTGCTTGTATAGCTGAATAAGAAGCGCATTGAATCTGTTAACGTGAAAGGAACTCTTAACGTCGTTAAAGGTTTGTAAATATTATGTGAGACTAAACATATGAATTTAACACTAAATGTGTTTAATAAATGTAATATATATGTTATATGTTTATCTTGTTTTATGTATGATAAAAACATATTTAATGAATATTATATAAACTCAGTGACATAATTTATATAGATATTCTCGGATAAAAAAAGGTGTCCCTTTATTTTATTATATTTTAGCTTGCTGTGAGTTGAATATAAAGCGATTGGTGTACACTAGTACTTATAACGTTGTGTTTGGTGGACAGGAAGTAGTTAACGGAGATGAATCCCTTCCCTATCTTCCTCTAGATAAGGTTTTATAATAATTCATTATTTATAATTTATAGATAACATGATAATATTTGGCAGTGAAAATTAAGTTTGACTTGAAAGAATGAAAAAATTGTTTGTAGTATATGCTGAAGTGCTTGTTTATTGTCTACTAGCAAATCAGCACCAAATTCTATTTACTATATTGAATAAAGATAGAGTTTTAGTAATTCTTTCATGATTCATGTCTAATACAATGATTTAGTAGTGTATATAATCTAGCGTTCACTCATCTCTTCTTTGTTTTACTGAATATATCTAAATATCATTTGTGCTAATGTGACGTTAAGTAACAATGGTGTCACGAATTCACTTTTCACAACGGTTAATTAAAATACATGAAGTTATGCAGTTTGCAAACGGTCAGTGATCAACGGTCAATGATGAGCATTCAACGGTCAATGGTCAGTATTAAATGTTTGTCTGTTGTAGCATCCAGACCATTACTCAAGAACCAAGTCCATAGCTGAGATTATAGTATTGGAAGCTAACGACAGTTTATTGAGTGACACGGAAAGTAGACTAAAGAGTTGCGCGCTACGAATGGCAGGCGTGTATGGACCAGGGGAGCAACGACATCTACCGAGAATTGTGGTCAGTTGAAGTACGACATGAAATTGCTATTGCTAGCGCAATTTCTAATATGGAATTGCTAATTCTAGATCAGTTTCGAATGCTGAATTGCTATTGCTAGATCAATTTCTAATACGGAATTGCTATTGCTTAGTGAATGCAATAGAATTCACTTTTGCAGTAGTTTCGATTAATTATTAATATTCCTATATAACAGAAGTGTTACTTTGACAAGATCATTTAGATTTTAACCGAGATTGAGATACTTATATCTGTAATTTATGATTAAAAAAGGTGTTGATAATTAACGTAAACTTGGATAATTTTATAACATTGTATACAGTAAAACAAACGTATTTTTGTATCTATTTGTTGTGGTTATACTCTGTCAGAGGGAGATAAAATAAAGGTGTTTTTTGTAGGATTACTTGGAACAAGGACTATTTGTGTTTCAATTTGGTAGTAAAGATTCTTTAGTAGAGTTTCTTCATGTTGATAACTTGGTTCAAGCTCATATACTGGCTGCACAGGCACTCACTGATGGTAACAGCATTGCGGTCAGTTTTATTTGTTCTGGATAGTTCTGTACTGTTAGATAGTTCTAGATAGTTTTGTACAGTCTTGATAGTTCTAGGCAGTAATATTTGAAAGATAGTTTTATACAATTCTAGATAGTTTTAGATAGATTTAGATAGAATAGTTCTAGATAGCTGCTCTAAACAGTGCTATAGTGTTCTAGATAGCTCTAAACAGTTGTAGATAGTACTACATAAGTTCCAGACAGTTCTATGTAAATAAACTATTTTTGTCACCACAGGTAATGGATGTTATATATACTGATTGATTGGTTAATATTTGTTTGGTGATTTGATTGATTGATAAGTTGATTGATTGAGTTGTTAATTAATTGATTATTTAAATTAATTGTTAAGAATTGTTGCTATTTGAGTGATTGTTTAGTTGTTTAAATGATCTGTGTATCGATCAAGTGATTTTTGCTTCAAACCGATCTTTATCTTTCTTTATTTCAGGCTGGACAGAGTTACTTCATATCTGACTGCAAGCCTGTCAATAATTTTCAATTCTTCCGACCTCTGGTGAATGAATTTGATTTAATTTTATCATAATTAAAGTTTAAATTAATATCTCTTATCTTCATATTCATTCTGAATAAAATTGTTTAAATTATTTCAGTGTAAAATATTGTGTTAAGAACTTTTATGGTTTTAAAACAGTTGTATTGTTTCTGTTAATTTGATAATTATCAGTATTAAGATGTAATTTATTATAGCATTTATACAAATTTAACAATAAAATGATTCGTTTATTTCTAGATTGAAGGCTTGGGGTACACTTATCCAAGAATCAGCATTCCTTTATCTGTCGTCTACTTTATAGGTAACTTGAAAAATAAGGTTATAATGTTTTAAAAAGATCTAAGTTTCTTAAAAAGTCTCATTTAATTAAAAGGTGTGCTTTTTAACGACTTTGTATTAAAAAACAAATGAATGATCGCTTGTTATTGCTTTTGCAGCTTTTATGACTGAAATAATTCATCATTTAGTCGGTAGAGTCTATAACTTTCAGCCGATATTAACACGAACTGAGGTTAGACTAATTTATTTATTTCTATATGTAAAATTTACTTAATTAAATAATTAGTATATTTAATATATTATAATAACTAATTGCTAGACTGTATTTTATACTGATTATGAATTAGAACACATATCGGTGTATTGATATGAATTTGACTTGTAAAAAGTGGACATTGCTTTATAGTCAACTTTGTATCCTTTAAAAAGGTGTCAAATTAATAAGAATTAATAATAACTAATTTGTATTTAGGTGTATAAGACCGGAGTGACGCATTATTTCAGCATAGAGAAAGCAAAGAATGACTTAGGCTACAAACCCACACGACAGAATGACCTGGCAGAGGTCATACAATGGTTCAAAGATCACGGCTACGGAAAGAAATCTTACTCGAGTCACAAATGGACTTTTAAGTCTATTTTATCGAGTATCATTCTGGCTTTAGTCTTCACTTCTTTTTTACTGTCTTTCCTTCCTTCTGTTAAATAAGACTAGGTGTCTTGTCTAGCATTGCGCTGTGTGTGTGATTACTTATTCTGTTGTCATGTATGGCTGTGTTGTAGATTTAATTGCTGAAATTAGCTTAATAAACAGTTAAGTTTTTGTACTTATAATTGAAGAGCATAAATTATTACATTTCTTGTGATTAAAGTAAATAAAACTTATTGATCGAAACCCTTTTATTAATTTATGATTTAATATATGAAACCAACTACTTTAAGAAACATAGAAACAACAACATTCAATAAAAATTAAACTAGAAATGTATAGTTGACAGCTTTCAAAGAAGTGTAATATTGAAATTTTTCCGTTTTATTTTATAATAATGATCAAATCTATTTATATAGTATATTTAGACGAAATAAAAAGGTGTGCAAAATGTCTTTATAAAAATCATAGCTAAAACATCATGGACGTTTGTCCATACAATGGATTACTCATAATATCATTCTCCGTCTCTCCCCCCGCATCAACTAAACTAATCAAATCCTCTTTCTTCTCCCTACCCCCCTTGCTCATCAGCCCACTCAGCCTCGCCCCCTTCTTATCCTCTTGGAGCCCCTCCTCCATATCACTGACTCCATGGAGTCTCACTGACTTCTCATCGTCGGAGTAATTTGAAAACCCCGAGTTATACTTCTCCCTGCTATCTACCTCAGTGGGGCCGGTCCATTTACTCCCCGGAGCATCCGGAGTATGTTGACTCCACTCCTTTGCTTTGGGATCATACGGCGCCTCGCTGAGAGTCGACTCCAAGTCATACCCAGGTGGACTCTGTATCAACTCCGGTGTGTCCTGAAAACGGACTTTACGATAAGCACTATCTCCATTGGAGTTAAGAGACGTTTGCGTTAATAATGGAGCGACATTGCTCGCTATTATCTGAGGAGATGATTCCGTCTTGAAGTTGTTTCCACGAACAGTTCCATCATCAATTTCCGCGTAGATGTCGCTTTGATCCGATTTAGAATACGGAATAATTTCGTCAGGTTTATTCTGATCTTCATTTGTTAGAAAGATTTCAGTTGCTTTGGTTTTCGGTTCGTTGGTTCGGGTTATTTTCGGACTGATTGTTTTGTTTTCGGATATTTTTATTTCGCTGAAAGCATTGGAGGGGGGTGGTACGGTTTCAGTTGAGATTTTGGAAGGAGCGGGGGGCCTTAAGTTGGAGAAATAGATGCATCATAATATATGACTTAAAAAAATGAATGTCTTTAAATGAAAATTGTAATAAATTTTACATCAATGTTGATTTCAATAAATTCAAATTAAACCTACCTTTTTAATTACCTTAATAATAATATAAGATATTTGATAACATGTAAATGCTATTTTTTAAATCTTTTGATACCTTTTGTCTTGACTTGTTTGTCGTTTATGTCTAAAATATAGAAAGACTGCAATGATGGCTATCGTCAGTAGACTTACTAATATCACTATCACTCCAATTGCAACTGAAAACAATAAAATAAAATTATTTTAAATATAAATAGAGTATTTAATTGAGATAAAATCAGCTACTTTTTGAAAATTTAAATTCAACATGCATTTTGTTATCGAACATTATATATATGATTAAATTAGCCTACATTTAGTAATTTGTATATCATACAGAGACAGAGTCTGATTAAAACAAACTGCTTCATTATATAGTATTTAATCAAAAATTTGTACACTTTTTAAAAGCAGTTAATTTTTTGTTATAACTTGCTCAAAAGTACTTTTTAATAACTTACATCCGTAAATTTTCATTTTCTTGCAATGGTATTTTTAATTTCATTCAAATTTAAAATTCATAAAAATTGCGAAAACCTATTTTTCGCGCACCTTTTATTCGTGCACTGACCTGGTTTAACTACCGAAAGTTGCATTTGAGAGAGAGCCATATTGCTTGAATTTAAATTAGAAGTTGTCAGCACTTTAGATAGAGAAATTGCAACACCATCTGACGTTACACCTGGTGCAGCTGGTGTTACAATTGGTGCATTGGGTGTATCACCAGGGAATTGTGGTGTAGCACCAGGAGATTGTGGTGTAGCATCAGGAGATTGTGGTGCAGTTGCGGTTCTTGTTGGTGTAGTGGGAATAGCAACTGTAGTTGTAGTAGTTGTAGGTGTGTCGTCTATAACTATTGGTTGTGTGGGTTGTGCAGGTTGAGTTATTGTAAGTGCAGGTGTAGTAGTTGTGGTTGGATTGGTTGCTGCTACATTGGTTGTAGGCGTAGTAGTTGTAGGCGTAGTTGTTATAGGTGTAGTAGTTGTAGGCGTAGTTGTTGTAGGTGTAGTAGTTGTAGGTGGAGTAGTTGTAGGTGTTGTTGTTGTACTTGTTGTCGTTGTACTTGTTGGTGTACTCGTTGTAGTACTCGTACTAGTACTTGTTGTAGTACTTGTGGTAGTACTTGTAGATGTACTGCTTGTTGTTGTTGCAGAAGGAGAATTCGGTGAAGGATTGAGCTGAATGCTGCCTCCACAATCGATCCTTGCTGAATTGCTATTGGCTAAAGAAAACAAAACAAAACCAGACTATGTTAGATCATAAGACTTTATGATTGTAAAGCTTTTTATATCTCGTATAACCTCAAATCTCTTCAATATAATAAACGAAATAGCCATATACATTTATTAATCATGATGGACAATTGGACATAGTATTTAAATATTTTTTAACACAGAAATAGAGGGGTCCGATACCACTAAAGATTAGCATTTGCTCTGTAATGAAATATCGTATTTATTCAAATTTCAATGAATTTCATCGCAAATCTTACTTTCCAGAACAATCCACAGAGCCCCTTGCACTGAGTTATCAGCCTGCTGACCATTGAAGACGATATCGATGCTGCGTTCACCAGATGAACCTGAGGGATCGGTTGTCCATTCTAAATACGTCCAGTTAGATTGCGCGCACCATTGTTGAAACTGCACCCCGTCGTTTATAGACAAACTATAGGCACACGAGCCCTTTGTATTGCCTATATAGGTCCCCCTTAAATCTTCTAACTGAAAATATGCAACTTGATCTTTATTCAAAGTCAGGAAAAACCCTGTCAATCTAATGTTTACACGATTCATATTATCAATTTATAAGAGAAATGACAGACAATAAAAAGGTGTGACTTTTTCTGTTGAGTTTAATATTCAGATGAAAGTAGAAGCAAACAATAAAAATGTGTGCAATTCATAATTATTGTAAGGGTTATAATTTATTGTAACTTAAAAATAAAGGTGTCCTACAATGGCAATAAATAAAATTTAACTTTTGCAGGTAATTTTACTTGATAATAAAAAGTACAGTATTATATAATATGCAAATATAGCTTAGTCATCTTTATTACTATTATATTTTAGTCATATAATAGTCTACGTAGCCTGACAGGCCATTAGGCCAGCCTACGCCTAGCCCGCGTATAGCCTAGGGTGTGTGGATGTAAAAAATCTCACAAACATTGCAGCTTTGCTGTGAAATGACGCAGTATTTTCAAGGTTCACTAATTTCACGAAATGCTTGCAAGTTGTCTTTTTATAAAATTTCATTGTACAAATAATCCTGTTTGCATTAAGCATTATATCAATACTTGAATCTTATAAAGTGTCAATATTAATACTGTTAATCACATATGTTATAATTGTTATTTATTCATAAAGTATACTAAGATTTATAATTTTATTGATGTTAAGTCACATTGTTCGCTATTACATTATTACTAATATCTTTATACTATTAAAAACTATTACTAACTTACTAATTGTATTTGTAAATACAATTAGTAAGGACTTTATATAATTTACATTTTAGATTTAGCTTTCTGTTTCTATATTTGAATATAAATTACATAAAATTGGCAATACTTCATAATTTCTAAAGTATATTTCTAAACTTCTCATTATAATATAAAATAATCTTTAAAATATACCGCAATTAAGCATCTAAATATTGAATAAGAAATATTCATCTTACTCTAAGCAGTACAAAAAAGGCGGAGCCAACTTTTATCGAACATTGATTGACAGCTGTACTTGTAGTTGATGGGTAGTTCAAGGTTCGTATTTGAACTTTTGACCCGACCTGGTTCTGCTGTAAACTGCCTGACGTCAGAGTGACGATTGCGTCATAAATGCCGTCAGCATTTCTGTCTAAAATATTGAGATTTAATCACTTGTTTCATTCTTTCTGAACTATATTTTAATATTACATATGTGTAGTTAATAAGTCTCGTTTATGTAGTATTACTTTATAAAGAAACACCTTTTTAAAAGTCATAGTTTCGCCATATAAATATAATTTAAATCAATACAATATATCAATACATAAATCGAAGTATCTCTACCTAATAATGACATGTATTGAATAATAAATAACAAATTAATAATATTTTATTAATTCCATCACTCACTTAAAATACAATCGTATTCAAGGCACGTATACCAGTATCCACTTGCCCATGAACATTGACTAGCTACGTTAAACGATGACGTCGATGAGCATGACGTTTTAGTGTTACAATTAGACTGACTATCCCAACGACTAGGTAGGTCCTCCCAGATCTGGCAATCATCGCCCCCGAGCGACACCGTCCCCCCGCCGCACGTCGCGTCGCTGCGGCGTCGCGCGAATAAAGTGCGTCGCACGGCGACTAAATAATCCGCAGTGTTACAGTTCGCTTTGAACTGAGCAACGTTGCCGTTTAGACATTGACAGGTTGTTGTTAAGTCTGTCAAATGTTAAAAAAGTGTGCGATAGAAAATACATAGTTGAAAAGATGTGCGATTGTGCATAAAGACAGTTAAACTTTAACGCTGTATTCGAAATCAATTTTATATCATAAAAAATGAGAGCTAAATAAAAAGGTGTGCTTTAATAGGATTTTGATACATGAAATTTGAAACGATTTACTAAATAATTTGTCTGTTTTCCAATAAGTAAACTAATAATAATAATCTTATATTCTTTATAATTAACGCATCAAAAATACATTAATTAGCAATAATTGAAATAAAATGAATCAAATAAGTAATATAATAGTAATAAAAAGTACATTGAAAGCTTACCGGCTTCACATGAATGTAGTACGAGTAAGAAATATAATCCAAAATGCAACCTCCGTAATAAATTCATATTCTTTATAGATTTATTCTCAAGTCGATACATATCAGACATTGCGTTATCACAATTATAAATTCATAATTAAAATTAATTTGTAGTTATAGTTGTTTTCTATAAAGAAAATATACAGTTGTTTTAATAGATTTTATCATCAGGCGTTTCTCTTATGGCTAAATCCATGAGGTTCAAAACATAAAATGCGTATAAGAATTATTATATAGAAGCTTACTTAACATCCGCTTTACAAAAGCGTTTGCTTATTTCTCGCAAACAAGTTTAAGATTTAAAAGACTTTTATAAGTTTTATAATGATTCAATAAAGCGTAACGGACACCTTTTTATTACGCCAGTGCGTTTCTATAAAGATTTGGGTAAAGTTTCACAATTCAAGTTCAGAAAAATATCTAGTCTAGTTGTAAAATGAGTGAAATATTATTAAAAGTTAAATAAAGTAAATGAAGTAGAATTAAGAAAGTCTACATAATATTTTAAATGAAATTATATCAATAGCAAGTAATAGTATATTTAAGCGAAAATAGAGACCATTGTCAAGTAGTATTGTTTGACAAAGTATATATAACAATATATTGCAGATATTAACGATTTTATATGAAATATATCTCTGATAAAACTAATGCATTTTTATGG
>JAQIXG010001713.1:0-20574 GCA_034700105.1 Oconnorella tubifera | reverse complement strand
TGAATTTGAGCAAAATAGTGGGGGAACGCGTTCCCTCCCTGAAAAAAAGTGGGGGAACGGCGTTCCCCCGCGTTCCCCCGCGTTCCCCCCCCCCACTATACCACTGCTTATTACTGAAAGAGTTTTAGTTAATTGCTTGCAAATTGCTTGAACAGATACGAAAGAGTGTCTGTTCAAGCAATGAACAGCGTAAAAAAGTTTTTGATAGTTGTTTCAAGATATTGCTGATCCCATTAATACGATCCCATTAATTTCACAATTAATACCAGTTATTTTAATGAAAGTTACACTATTTGGAGGTATATCATCTTACTGTACGTTATATGAACTTATATCATGTCACAGATATATTGACTATAGAGCCTACTGAATCTAATATTATTTAAGATTAAAAATCAGATAACGCATAAAAAACAACGCGCTATAACCTTCTATATCAATTATAACAAGCGTATAATAGCATACTATAATATGTCGTATAAAAGTTAATGACTAATTAATTAAGCCTACTAGTCAAAAAACGACAGATGTCAAAATCTCATGAGCCGCTTTTCGTTTTGCTACACGCGTCATCATGAGCATAACATTCAAAATGTGTGTCTAGAAATGTAATATGCACGTTTTTTAAAACTTGAAATAAAATAACTTAAAACTTACCTGTTTGAACTATCTGCCGTGTTTCAAGTCGGCTAAAATTAGGATTATAATAATTTTTAGTTAAGCATATTACTGTTCGTTACATTCACACTTTTAAGTTGGCTTATATATTAAGTTTTCTTGTTGTCAATATTCTGTAACTTTAGACCTTAACTATGAGACTAAACTGGTAAGTTTCAAACTCGTTTACAATTTAATATTATATTGACATGACTATGATTGAATCCGATTTGAAAGAAAAGATATGATCTCGTTCAAATTTTTGTCAACTAAATTTACATTTCGAGGCAGACTTTTGATTCTCGTTAGTGAAGATCTAGATGCCAAAATAAAAAGTTAATCCCTCGTCATACATAGAATGCTCATATCCATTATATTTGTATGTTATCTACAGTGCAATCTGGATGTTAACGATTTTAACTCTGCAAATTCTGCAAACATTTGCAGATGAACCAACTTTAATCGACGAATCAACTTTAACCGAAGACCAAAAAACGGATCGAGAAACTTTTCAATATCTCCACTCTACTTTAACTCAATACACCGTACAACTTACATACCTGCGTCTGGAGAACACGGACCTCTGGAAGAAGATTGAATCGCTCGAGGAACAACTTGCCAAGAATGCGAGCATCATCAGAGACTGCAAGGAAGAGGCTCAGGAGGCACGAAAGTCCGAGGAATACTTCAAAAACGAACTTGCTCAGTTTCTCGTAGAGGCGAAAGACATCCGAAAAGAAAGCATTACTTTGAAAAAGCAATTGAATAAATGTGAAGCGGAAAAGAAAGAGTTTGTTGATCCGGGGATGGATAAAGCTCTGGAAGAACTTAGAGAGAAGGCAATAAACTGTGAGGAAACAGTGAGGATCATAAGAGAACGATGTGACCAGGAATCGAAGGAGTTGCAACTGATACAGAGCACGCATAATAAGATTAAGAAAAATGAAGAGGTTTGTTCGGATAATTTGGTTCAGTGTACGGCAGAGAAGGATCACTTGGCGTTCCTGAAGAGAGGGTTTGACATCGTCATGCTGGAAATGGAAAATGATGAGAAGAAAATGAAGGAGGATATATTAAAGTGCGATGAGAAAACAAAAACTGCAGTACATGGTAGGCCTATCTTATATTTGGTAAACAAAATATTTTGAGATTTAATGTATTTATGTTTCAAAGAAAACACCAGGAATTTACAAATAGGGTGAATTGTTCCTACTTTATTGCATCTTCTTTTATTAAATTTCTTAACAAATTGAGAAACCAATGCATTAGCCTAGATACTAAATTTTTGAATATGAAATAGAGAAAGTGAGTGAGAATGAGAAGGAATGTGAGATTAAGTGACTAAATTATTAAATTATGAAATTAAGCATTAAATTATTTAAATTATGATGGTTAAAGTTACTTCATAACGCTGGCCCATAATTGCTGTTATAAAGTATCTTTGACTTTAATCATTTTACAAAATTAAATGGCATGTAATTCGTTAAACGCACTAAATATTTGAACTGTTTCGAAATATATGCAAGACGTTAAATACACAAAACATTTGCACTATTTTCAGCTGCTGAAAGATACCATTTGTACTTGACATCAATCGCAATTGCAAGCTTCATAGCCTGCTGTATTAAACTCTGCTTTGTAATCAAACACAAACTACACGAGAGAGACCTGGCTATTACAGCGGCTAAGAAAAAGCAAAAAGAGGAAACGAAGAAAAAACCAAGAGGCAATTCTAAGTGATTGTACTCTATTATTAAATTTTGTTCTTCGTTATGTGCTTAGAGTTTTTGATCATTGATATTATTAGTAAATTAATTTAATTTTATCGCCTAACATCCGTGTAACGATCAATGTAAGATGCATAATCTTACACAAGAGATTGGTTGACTTATAATAGAAAGATTTTAAAGAAATATTATAAAATAACGGGTTAGAAAGAGAGAACAATGAAGGCAAGAATCAGTTGATGATTTAAGTACGATTTTGTTGATTGTTTTAACAAGTAGCTAGATTTCACAACACAGTAACTAGCCTTTTTATTCCTAATTGTTTTGCCTAATTTATAATTTTGCCTGATGTTTAGATATTAGAAGAATAATGATCATAGCACTTTCTGCTGTTGAACAACTGCTATAAAAATTATTGGCAGTTAATATAATAAATTCGGTAGTATTTTATTTTAATTATTGTATAAAAAACTATTTTCAGTTATTAGAATTGGTTATTTTCAATTAAATATTGAAATTGACACGTAAGTGTATAATATTATACTGGTATTAGCATGTATGTCTAGGTTTATTAGTTTGTGAAATTGATAATGATTCTGTACGCTGTATTTGTAACAATAGATTGAAGAGAAAAGTTACTTTTAATTAGAATAATAACATACACATGAAGTAATCTGCAAATATGCAATAAGATATAATTTGAATGTACACTTACTAAATCAGTAAAGTTAATTTACAAATAGATATACACAAATGTTCCGTTGGCATGAAGCCAAAGATTTATAAAATGCTTAAATGAAGAACATTATACATAGCAAAGAAATAAAATTATTAAAACATTGGATAATATACTATATATGACAATGCAGAAACTGAAAATGATAGATTTACAGGCAATACTATAAACTAGAAATCAATTTTGAGAAAAACTAACATTTCTTTAAGTTTTATGGTTAATAAATTCTGCTTTATTAAAATTGACACTGAATGATATCTGAAACTAAAAGAATATCTGAAACTAAAACATTATTTGTCAAATATTTTCTTGATCAACACAAAGTCGCATTAAAATGTTATAGCAATAAATTTATTAATGGATATAAATTTAATATACTAGAAACTATCTCTCATATATATTAATCATAGAATCCTTCATACTCTCCATCCGCTTTCTTCATTGACAATGCATAAATTACATCTTAATTTAATTTCTTTAAATATTCAAAATCATTTAAAACATTTGGATAAAAATCCAGCACGATAGTGTTATTTTCAATATACACGCGTACAAATTGTCAACATTTTAATATTCATGTAAATCACTATCCCTAGTTATACAACATTAAAACGCATCTAAATAAAAGTTAAACGACACCTATAATGGATATCACAAGAAGTGCAAACAGAAATTCGTATGCTAAACACCGTTCACCTAATAAATGCTATATTAAAATTTGAACATTATAAGTAGCATATGCAATTCTATGCTGACATTTACAATCAATTAACTTCAAATTACTTAAAATTATTAGTTTTTGCTTATTCATAGTTGGTTAAATAATTCTAATGCTCGTAGATATTCAGAATTAGATTATGGTACATAGGTTCAATCTGAATTAAACTAGTTGTGCATTATAGATTTAATCCTGTTTCAACTAGATCTCCCTCATTGAATCGGGTTTAAACTAGTTCTTGTTCATATATACAAATCCAGTAATTCAAGAAGTTATAGGCTATGCAATACAACTTCGACCTATACATTAAATCCAACCTATCTAGTTTAAACTAGTTCCCCTTCAATCCAGTCTAAGCCAGTTTAACTGGATAGAATGTTTTTTATACATTCTATCCAGTTAAAACTAGTTCCGTCTAATACATTCAATCCAGTTTATAATAGTTCCAACAGACGCATTTCAATAAAGTCAAAACTAATGCAGTTCGAATAAATCCAGTTAAAACCAGTCCAAACAGGTTTAACTGCAATCGGTTTAAGGTTCAGGAAAATGCCCATGAACATGTGACTCGAATATTTGATCCGCTTTATCGAACTGCTTGTCGCACATGGGGCAGATAGTTTTGTGCATCTCAGTGTAGTGTGAGTCTACATGAGCTACGAAAGCATCCATGGTGGAGATATTTAGAGGATAGATGACATCACACCCAGGACACTTTATACTCGAGTCCTGGGGCTCTCCAGGGGCGTCCACAAATCTGTCAAATAAAAAATAACTTCTGAAAGGTTATATTCATGAAAAATAGAAATTTCGAAAGGGAATTTCAGATTTTTATATATATTTATATATATAAATTATGTAATTTTAATATACAATATTTATTATGTTTAATTAGTTTTAACTAGAAAATAATAAAGAATGCATCGTTTACATTTATATCGACTTGTAGGTTAATATAAGCCAAATATAGAGCCTAGGATTTTATCATTATTAAGTAAAGAAGAAAATATAAGAATGAAACAGAGTAATAAAGAGTAATTCTTACTTGTCTTCTTCCACTGTAGTAGTTGGAGCAACTCCTGTAGGGGATAGATTATAGACCGAGTCACTGCTCGGGGTAAATGCAGCGCAACTGACAGAAGTGAATGAACGTGGAGCTGGGATCATTTCTTCCATGTCTAGCATTGTACTCACTACATTCAGACCTATGTCTGAAATGACATCACGACAATTTGTATATCAACTTTCGTCTATGACAGTTTGTACAACGAATTTGCTTTTTATTACCAAAAGTTTGTCTGCTATATCATTACGGTTAAGATTAAGGCGTTAAGGTTAGGGTGAGGGTAAAAAGTGAAATGTTTCGAGCAATCAAACTGGAATACAAAAAATCAGTGTACAAATTGTCAAATATGTAATTTACCATACAATTTATAAAATATAGAAATTTATATACATATTATATTTTATTTCATATCATATTTTTTATTTATATATTTATACAGGAAAAATCATTGAATTGTCTGAAACATAATGTAGTTAGTCCCTCTGCTGCTAATGTTACATCAGCACACAAAAACGTTGTTAGTGAAGTTTTGTTAACAGTGTGCGTAAAATTAAGTGATGAGTGAACACTTGATTCTTTACACAAAGCAGTAAATTTTCTTTGAGAATGACGGGGGGGGGGAGGTGGGGGGGGCTATATTTGCGTATAAATCTTTAATTGATTTAGCTACTGACAAAAAAACATATTAAACATATTATATTACATATTATGTATAGATTAAAATAGTTAAAAATTGAACCTGCATCACTGGTCAAACGGGTTGAATGAAGTCTCTCAGGTAGGATGGGGGCGGGCAGGGGCTTGAGAGGTGGGGTCAGAAGGGTACTACCCCCACCCTCTCTCTCATTCAATGGATCAAATTCAGTCATTTCAGCCTTGTTTTCATTTATCTAAAAAAGTAAAAATATTTGATATTAAAGTCCAGTTAACATCCGTAGACTTTCTTTGAGACCGTCTGCCCATCGATTAAAGTCACATCAGCACAAAAAGATATTTAATGACAATATTTATATTACGCTTCAATTACAATAATGAATTAAGTATATAACAGAAATATTAAAGCCAAAAACATGAAATTTTAACTAATAGTAATTTTCTGTCGGCGATCCTGGTTAAGAAGATGTCTTTTTTTTATGACCTAGAAGTAGAACTGTAAAAATGTATAAGATCATTTTACTGCAACACTCAAAAACAAAGAACAATAACAATTCTATTCTTACGTGTTTATAAGTGAAGCAGCCATCAGTTTTCTTTCTCGGTGGAATAATAGGCAATGCCGCAGACTAAATAAAAAAAAAAAAAGAATTTAATTATACATACTATCTTTTATTTGCCTACCGCTTAAAGTCACATCAGATCAAAAATTACTAAATTATATTAATATCGTTATTATTATTAATTAATTCATTATTTTAACGTAATATTAATATTATCAAAACAAATATTTGTTATTAATATTTAATAATTATCCTAGCGTATAATCGCTACCTCAATAACACGTTTAAGATTCTCAATCTTTGCTCCGTTTTCACTCAACTCAGCCATCATCCCATCACATCTTTCCTTGTAATCCAAATACAAACGTTTGTATTTGCGAGCCTTAGAGAAACGCTTCTCTAGCTCGGCACTCAGGTCTTTCATTTGTTGCTGCACTTCGGCACTGCTTAGCGTGTCTAACCCGTCAGTGGCAAAGAGGGAAGTTTGAGATTGATTCGCGGCTAGAGATTCATTCGCAGCTAGAGACAGAAATATTACTTATACTAAATCATATTAGTTATATTAATTCAAGGCTAGTTAGAGAAGTGGTTAGAGCGCTGGACTCGGACGCAATAGGTCTAGGTTCATATCCCGGAAAGATCACTATTTCTCTAACTCGCAGCATCCTTCAGTAAGGCACTTAAATTGATAGTTAAGTCTCAGACATCCGGGACATTAAAGCTACTTACGTTAAATTTTATTAGTTATACGCTAAGTGTGTGTATCAAGCATAATATAAATAGACTGAACAAATGACTGATTCAATTTTAAAAGTTGGTCTAAATGTTGCAGGGGAAAGGGGGAGAGGGAAAGCAGAAAAAGGAAAAGCTTAGTAGGAGAGAAAAAAGAACAGAAAACAATGAAGAAACTAAACATATAAGTTCAATTCAAAAATGTAAATTACACTGCCTGAGTAAAACAATTGTAAAGATACTAGTTTATCATTGAAAGTACTTGTTTATATAACAATTACTTAATTAGATACGAGTATTGAAGTACCTGAAGTCTGAGTAGCAAGAGTCACTACAGAACTGTGCTTACTGTATGAAGGCATCTTCTTATCTAAACAATATAACAATTTATTTATTTCTAATATCGATATCTAAAAAATAGTCATAATGAAATTATTTATCTAAAATAATGATCCTACATTTAAAAAGCAAGATCCTTATTCACCCGCTTATTAAAAACGCATGCAAATAAAAACGTACTCATTTTCAGTTTATAAAGTTCAGTGTCCAGTTTCTCCCACTCGATGTACTTCTCTTTGTACGCTTCTTGTCCCATTAGAAGTCTGTCTCTTAGACTGCTTATCTCATGCTTCTGACTATCGTCCGTATCATTCATTTCACGCTGCAAAGAAATATATACGAATACAATGAATACAAATGCAAGCGTGAAAACTGTAAATATATATATTAAATTTTTTTTTAAATTAAAATTTGAAAATAATTTTTTTTGAGCATTTTAAAACAACAAAATTGTCAGTTATTACTTTGAACGTTTAATTTAATATAATAAATTTTTAATAAAGACTAGATATATCTTTTTCTAAATTGTTATTTCTTAACAAATCTTTCAAAATAAAAATTAATTCAAATTATATATATATCTACACATTTATCCGGGAAGAAAAATCATCTAGAGCTAAAACAAAACGCGTCACTCATCACTTAATTTCTGCGCATCATTACGCAGAAAATAACTTTGCGCTGATGTGACATTAAACGATAAGCCTACCATGCGGCACATAGCCTGGTCCAGAGATCTTTGCAGTTCATCGTTCTTTCTCTCCAGCTTGGTGTAGCGTGTGGTGAGTGTGTGTTGAGCCATCTGTAGGGCGTACAGCGGGCCATCAGCCTCGGCTCTCTCTGACTTACTTCTATCTGATAACTGAGTCTGCAACTTGGTCACTTCATCGCACAACTGAGAGACCTCCTGAGATCAGATGTGAGAGATCAAATGGGAGAGAATGTGAGAGATCAATGAGAGATCAAATGTGAGAGAGATCGCGAATGTGAGGGATCGAATGTGAGGCCAAATGTGAGAGATCAAATAAGATATTAGACTTAAAAAATCAAATGTGAGATCCAAAGTGAAAAATCAAAAGTGAGAGATCAAATGTGAGATCAAGTAAGAGATAAAATGAAAACTAAATGCTATGAAGTGAGATATTAACGAGATCAGTGATGAGATCAGATGTGCTTGAATGGGATCAAATAAATACATATAGATCAAATAAATAGATCAAATAAACACAAATGATATAAACTGAGAGATCAAATTAGAGAAAAGTAAGATCAAATTGAATGACGAATGAATGCAATAAAAACGAATGAGATTAAACAAAAAGTAAATAAAACAAACATGATATTAGGCCAAAACGAGATCAAATTAATAATTTTCTAATTTCCTATTGCTCAATAAAAGAATAACAAAGTTTTGCTTACATCCGTCTTAAACTGTAGATCTAGTTCCAGTTCTTCCATTTTTTCCAGCACACTTTCCATTTCTCTCTTTGCTTTTACAGCGGAAACATTTTCCTCAGCAGCCATCTTGTCCATGGTCACCTTTGATGCCTAAATAAAGCCAAATTGCATAATGATAAAATCACGCAACACTATCTGATAAAACATCTGGCAAATAAAATGTTGCGTTAAAAAATGCATTAAATTTATATTTAATTTTAGCAGTTTTTTAAGAATAAAATGTATAATCATTTTTTGTAACTTTTAAATACCTCAAGATCAGTGGATATTTTTTCATAAGCTTGTTTTAAGGTGAGCACTTCTTCATTCAGCATCATCTTGCAATGTTCAGCGGCGCTTAATTTATCTTCTGCATTGCGAAGACGTTCTGTTAGATACTCCATGTTATCCTATAATAAGGTATTTAAGAAAGTATATAATTAAATATTCAATGCATTATTAAAGCTTTAATCAAAAAGAATTATTAACTCTGAATTTAATCGTTGCTCAATCGGGAGTCTAGATTTAACTAATTGTTTCTATTTTCTTCACATTTCATCACATCATATCATTCTCATCACATCATTTGATCATCTTTAATGGTATTTTTTGGTGATTACAACACATCATTTAAAAACTATTTTGTGATGTTAAAACCAGCGAACTAAATTTGTAACATTTTACTAAACAGCCTTTAAATTTTAACGTCTATTTAACCGTCGAGGGACAATGTCGCAGACACTAATATGCTGATGTGACATTAAGTAACAAATAACCTAAATTCGCAACATGAAACAATCTTTGTGCTGATGTGACATTAAGTAACCTTTTCAGTCTGATAACGTTTAGACAACGCCTCCAGTTGTTTGCGTTGTTCCAGCATTTCTGAGTCCACCCTCTCTGCCTCTCTCTTCATTCTTGCCTTGTCTGCCTGCTGGTCACTCAATAACATCTTCACTCTCTCGCACTCCTGTACGTATGACTGAAGGGTGTCTTCAGATGTAGTAAAGTGACCCTGAAAGTGATGAGTGATTATGCAGTAAAGCGATCCTAAAGTGATCTGTGATTATGTAGTAAAGTGACAATAAAAGTGATCAGTGATTATAATTATATAATAAAGCAACCCTAAATGAAAAAAAAGAGAGAATAAAAAACAACAAACTTTATAAAGTTCTTTTTCTTCCTCTAGAGACTTGACCCGTCCAGTCAAAGCGTCCTTTTCATTGACCAAAGTTTTTATTTTCTCCTGCAGACTACCGATGTATCTATCGCTATCATCTAATCTCTTCTCCATGGATAGCTTCTCCTGTAGAAAATAAGTAAGAAAATAATCGATATAGTAGAATACTGAACGAATAAAATTAACGGTAGTTTTCAGCGTAATTTAACAACTGAAATAACCAAACTATAAAATTAATAAACTAATGAATAAATAAAACGTATCATTTATTATAATTAAATAACTAATATGATATTATACTATGTGTGATAAATTTTATGTAAAAAAGACTGACACTGATTTAATAACGATCTTTAACAATAACAACACTAATAACAATAACACTAATCAACGCATCACTAAACAGGCACTAAATAACAACACTAATCAACGCATCACTAAACAGGCAGTAAATAACAACACTAATCAACGCATCACTAAACAGGCACTAAATTCATTCAAAAAAATGCATCCGTAAATTTTAAAACAATCAATTGCTGAGACTAAAAGTTAAAGTGGTCAAATATTCTACCTGATTAATGACTTCTATTTTTTCCTGTAGATTATTAATACAGTCTTGTAGATGATCATTTTGATGAGTTCCATCCGTTATCATTTCCATCATTTCCTGGGTATAAAAAAAAAAATGAATTCATTTGTAACCTTTTATTTACAATACATAAATTGCGTTGTTATACAAATTAAATAAGTATTCATTTGATGCAATTATTATAATACTAAGTTAACGTTTTATTTACTAAGGAAAATCTAAAACCTAAAACTAAAATGTTTCTTTAAACGTATAAAACTATATCAAATCACATAATAATATATCATCAAATTCTACATATCATATCACATAACAACATATCACAACCCATTTTAAACTATCTCAACACCATTAAAGACTAAGTAAATGAAAGTAAAGAACGATTAAGAGTAAATAATTAATATTTACTCTGATTTTGTTGTCTGCCATGATGTTCATGTCTTTCTGACGCAAAAGTTTCTTCTGTAGCTCCATCTCAGCGCGACGCATTAAATCCTTCTCATTCTCTATGATCTTGATTTCCTGATAAACCACATACAGCGCAATGCTCATAAGTAAGAATGAATCTAAGTTGAATAATATATATTCTGTTAAGTAACTTCTATAATGCGATTATTTGAATAATATCTATTCAGTTATGAATGTAACTTATGCATTGTACACGAGACTGAATCTATTAAATAAACAAAATATACAATGTAATAATTTAACCAAACAAGTTCTCGTCTATTGCTTGCATTGCTGACAATAATATGTCCTGTAAATAACGAAAAACTCAACAAAATAATCAATTTTTATACAACATTTCCTAATAAATAACTGCTACCCAAAAACTTTTAAAAATCTAAGAAACGCAGAGTATAATATTGTAAAAATTAATTAGAATTTTAATAAAATGTTATATTAGATATAAATATAACGTATTAACAATATAAATGCAAAAAATACGTATAATATATACCTGAAGCAGCTGTAGACGCGTGTCGTTAGCTTTCTTCAGCTGTTCCTCCAGCACAGCCGTCTTAGTCTTGATGATCAACAGCTCACCGTTTTCATCCTCTATCTCAATCAGATCGTCCATAGACTGTCTCTTAAACTGAAACGGCGTGCTGGCCCCCCTTACTTGACCCAAGGATGTCACGTAGCAAAACTGATAGAATTCACCATCGTCTTTAGGCAGACGATTAGCTAGATAATCATTAAAAGAACTAACTTCTCAAGATAATTAATAAAACAACAGGTTAGATTAAGTTTAATGTCTGGATTATCATATTATAAGGATGTCGAAGACGTAGATGTCAATTTAAGCGTCTTACTAAATGGTGCAGTAAGTTAAAGAAATAGTGAGCTATCCGGGATTCAAACCTGGACCTGTTGTGTCCGAGTCCAGTGCTCTAACCACTTCCCTAACGAGCCTGACAAAGCATAATATAAGCGCGGATCTCAAAATTAGCAATAATTATCAATAATGATAATTATCATTATTTCATATATAATCACCATTATTTAATAAAATCAATATTTAATAAGTTCATTATTTAATTATTTAATAAAAAAGCACTGATTACCTGGAAACACAATACACCCGGTTATGTCACCTCCGCTGCCATTGGTCAGTGGCGCAGCGGCCCACTCGTAATACACGTAATCCGATTGGTTCCTCCATCCGACCTTATATAATCCTACCCAATCACGCGCATTCACTTCCAGCTTGCTATTAATTACGTAGCGACATTCAACGTTAGCGCCAGCGATATAATAATCTTCTATCGCGCGAAATACTACTAGCGCGAAGTTAGCTTTTGACGACATGCTAACGCTGGCCGCGCAAATAGAAGGGTCTAATTGAACTGATTCCGTCTCTGACATTATTTTAACTTGATTTTAAGTCAATCTGAAATTAGATATACTCCATAGTAAAAAAAAAAAGCTATAATTTATTTTATACATTATAACGATACGATATATAACAACTCCCTAAAAAGCGGGTCAATTACCTCTATAGCTGTTAAAAAATGTAATTTTTGTAAATGTAATGACCTCTATTGCTCGTCAATGACCTAAAAAATGTATCGACCCAAATATTCATACATTCTATTAGTATTATTATGATTATTGTTGCTTTTATTTATATAATTCAATAGTTTATACTTTATATACAAAGCAACTAGGCCATACAAAAAATTTATGGCAAAATTAAAGCATATAGCAGGCGAGAATGCAAAACAAACCACACCAGCCGAGAGCTGTACTATTATATAAAGTAAACATCATAGAAAAGATATTCTCATTGGCTCAAAACTATATTTCAAATGACAAAGCTATTTTCCTTCCTCAATATCAACAAGTGTACAAAACTTTCTGATTGCATTTAATATGCTGTATTATATCTGGCCTGTATAATAGATCTTATAGAGCTACATAGAGTACCACTTCATAAGGACTAATAGCAGTCACACGCCTAGTGAACTTGTATACAATATATGGAACACAGTAAATGCGCAGCAAAACACATTAAATTAATATCATTGTGAGCATTAGTAACCGTGTGTAATGATTACGTTTAGATAAAATGCATAATTAAGTTTATAGTTAAACTGCATTTGTTATATCTGTTAACGTTAATTTAAGTTTATAACAATACTAATAGTTTTACAATGGTTTAAAGAAGTCAATTAAACAGCTGAAAATATACTATAATTATTAATATGTTAAATAATGATTGCCTATAAACTATTCTATTAAGAAAAAGTATTATGTTAAGTAAATATGACCAAGATTACTTAAAATCATAAATATATAAACATATTTATAAATCAATAAGTCATGACCATTAAAAAAATCAAGATCAGTGAGCAACTCACTTCCTTTCCGCTGTTTAGCCAAGTAATATAGCAAGCAAAAAAAAGAAATAGAACTCTTTTCCATGTATTTCACACTAAGGTCTCACGTTATAATCACATTTTATTATGTTTTCACATTTTTGTAAATTACACATTATTTCAATTAAAACTTTCTTGATTATAGTTCTTGATATATATTCTTTCCTGTATATGGTATACAGAGCATATGATTTTCATTATATATATTTGACCATTATGATTTTATGACAGACCTAATACATACTTATCAAAGACATCGCACTCTGACTATATAACACGCATTAAACGTTAAAATTATATCATATTATGACTCTGATGTAATAACACAACTGTAATTTTATTAAATATAATATATCTTTATTATATAACAATACACTATATATAACGTCATTAACTCGGAACAAATCCTATAATAGCCTCTATTATAAAACTGCACGAATTTCTCTCATTCAACTAATAATAAAAATAATTGTTCCGCTGTAATTGAATAACAACAGCAGAATGATGGATTGCAATTATGATCAAGCCTTCTTTGTAGTATACACTGTGTCGCCTGTATTCTTCAAATCAATTAAAACATATCTAATTTTAATTACTTTAAAGAAGTAATTATATGTACCCTGGATTATTTGATCCAACCCTAACCCTAATTACACCCTAACTATAATGATACATACTAACACTATTATCATTAACGTAAGACTATTAATATAATTAGCATTAGAACCAAGTACTAATAATCCCATAATCAAACCTTAAGTCTAACCCTTAATTTCTAACCCTAACCCTAATTAACTTCAATTTCTACTGAAACCGTCTTACCTAATAAAAATAAAAATTGCAAAATAATACAAAAAAATTATGTAAAATACACGTCTAATTATACTCAGCAATATCGTAGAATAAAACGAAACGAGTAGAAAAAATCTCACGCGTTAATTTTACCGTAAATTCCCTCGCTGCCTAATTTTTGAAACCTAATTCTCTGCGAAATAATTTTCTTATATTTTTCTATTGACAATTTATTTACAAATGTCTTCGCTCTATTTATAGAAGCAGAATTGTGCAATAGCAATTATTAAACTCTCCGTGATAAAGTATCCCAGTATAGGTACTTCGAGTCACTGTTTCTATCTATTTTAGATTAAATATCGATATTATATTGTGTTTTTATAGTGTGTATTAAAAAGAAATCTTTAGTGTGATTCTATATGAATAATTTTTATATTTTAAGGTTATTTTTCTGATTATATCGTTATAATGATTGCCATTATAATATTAGTTTGACGTATTCCTTTGATAGAATTATATACATCAAACAATTTATATTAAAAAAGGTATTTTATACAGTTATTAATAATTTTTCATTCAGTACAATTTTCAGATAGCAAAACTATTACATATCGTCAACTTTTACGAAAATACTGTTTAAAAAAGTAAAACATCTAGCCGGATTAATATTTTACAGTACGGAAATTAATTATGTAACACTTTGTAGCTTCGCATTTTTATTATCCATATAAAAGTACATTATGATAATGATTATCATGTGAGAATGTATGAAGTTTTACAACTGTGATTCACATTTTGAATCCAGTCACTATTTAGCTAATATTCATATTCACATAACTGAAGACATTGAATGGATGAAATTGATCTATGATGAATAATAATCGTGAATTTTAATACGATGGAATAATATGTGTAAAGCTTGAACTTATTCAAAATTGCTAACTCTTTTGTAGGATCACTATTATTTTCATTGATATTATTCCCAGATACTAATTGAATAAGTAAACTACAGTATCAGTAAGAGAAAGGGAAGAAATAATTGGAGGGAAGGGCCGGTGGGAGGCCCACATGGTAGAATTGAATAAATTACAGATATCACATTGTTTAAAATATTGAACAAGTAATCATAGGACAAGTGATTTTATTTAAATGATCAATGTTAATACTTATTTAATAGATATAACAAAAAATGTCTTCTTAACTAAATCAGCTTTCTTATAAAAATTACTTTGCAAGTGTCTTACAGTAAATAATACTGGGTGATAATAATTAAGGTCTCTCACCTATATAATGAAAATGAAACTTAATAGTTTCAATAGAATCTCCACATAAATTGAAAATATAAAGAAAGCAGATAATGTAAATAATAAAAACAAAGAAATTAAATGCAGAATGAAACAAAATATAATCAATATCCAATACATATTGATTTATAAATGATACAGTTTGTTGATGAAATAAATGCAGAAGATAAATAAAATTGAACGAAAAACAAACATTTGAAAGTTTGATAGATGATTAAACAAGACACAAAAAGCAGATTAAATCTTGCAACAAAAGAAACATTTTAAAGAGTTCTTTAATTAATATAATTAATATAATTTGCGAAAATAATTCTGCAGAAAAAAAATAACGTGATAGTTCTAATACTGATAAACTTCAGTATCGCAAAATAAAAAAAATTACAAGTAAACTGAATGGATTTAAATCGCTTTAGAAATATCATCAAACAAGAATAGAACAAGAGTCTATCAAGTTTAGCGAGGCCTCGCTTTCTAACAAGCCACTTTAGGATTGACGAATGTCACCGGTTAAAAACCAGACCTAGCTATAAACGCTTGCGTAATTCTGATTTAACTACTGGTTAAAAACCAGACCTAGCTATAAAAGCTTGAATAACTTGAAAAATGAAAGTCATATTAAGTCCAATTATCCAACAAATTCTCATCCTTCCTTATATTCCAGTCTTCTCCTTCCTGCTCCTCCTTCTCCTTATCATTATCATCATCGTCATCATCATCATCATCGCTGTCAGATTCAATGATGATATCATCATGTTTTTGTTCGATTGCTTCAAATTGCGCAACATTTACAAAGCTAACAAGTTTTGAATTCTGCCCGGAACTCGAGTGAGACGCATCACGATTGTCACGACAAATAAAATCTGATACAAAAGCCGATACAGCAGAGGCAGGTAGCTCGCTGTGCGTGAAGATATCATCGCTATTAATTGACACATCTCTGGTAGTATTAATGAATCTAGTAGAAAATAAAACACGATTAAAAATCAAGTCTTTTAAAACAAGCGGTCAATAAATACAATGGTTTTTTGTTATAATTGTTAAATATTTACGCGTATTTAATAGAATCATTTTACATTAGTAGTAATAAATATATATATTTTTTTTATTATAATTGTTAAATAATATGTGTATTTATAATATTATTATTAAATAGTATTTATAACATCGTAATATTATTAATAATAATATTATGTATTTTCAATAAGCACTATGTACTTTAAAATAAGTATCATGCGTCTTAAAGTACTAATTATCTTAGGGTAAGTACCATGTATTTTAAAGTACTATATATTTTAAGATAAATACTACGTATTTTAGAGTAAGTACTACGTATTTCAAGTATTTATTTATATATTATAAACAAAGTACCACGTATTATAAAGTAAGTACCATACCGCGCTTGCATGTCTTTCATGTCGCTCTTCCTCCAGTGTCCACCAGATGACGCGTGATCTATCGTCTCACCCGCACTAGCAGACATATAGTCCCCGTCATAGTCTCCCAACACGCAGCGTACAACTTGTCTACGATGTCGAACAGTCGACATATCGATCACGCTTGCAGCGACGTCTAAACTGAAACCCAGATACTAATATTATTACGTTTAAATAAATAAGTCGATAAAATTGTACTTATTCTATCAATAAATATTTGATTAAATAAATATAATAGTTTCAAATAAATATAGAAACAAACAAGTAAAATTAAACGTACGCAACATTAGAAGTAGTCTGTTCATCACCACGAGCGCCTTCATCACCATCCATCACAGAGACACCGCTACATCCACATGACAATCCTACTTCCATACCTGAACCCGCTTCATCACTTTTTCCCAACTCTTCATCATCTAAACTCATCCCCTTAAAGCGGATTCTTTCCAGAGTATCATCTGAACATAAAACTTTTCCCCCAAAATTCAAAATCCTGCCCCCACACAGTCCCCCACGTACAACCCCTCTGCCAAATCTCTTACTTCTCCAGATCTCAAAGAGCTTTTCCTTATTCTTGACTTCCCCAGTCACCATGTTTTTACTGTCTATCGTTTTATTTTCTGAACTAAGAACTGATTCTCTGTCTTCAACTTCAAGACCTTTGAACAAGACATCGTCTTTACTTTCATCAACATCATCATCTTCTTCCTTTCCATCATTCGCAGAAAATGACTTTTCAATCTTCGACCTCTTTTTATCAAAATCTCCACCCCCAGTTGGTAATTCTTTCCCATTTCCTCCCCCCACAAACCGCTTCCCAATTTCTTGTTTCCAGTTCTTTACTGCCTCCGTGATTCCCTCTCTTCTTCTAACATTCCCCTCTGCTATTCCCAATTCTTCTTCCGCTAGTTTCTTTCTATCTAAACAAATCGCTTTTTTACTTCCGTCACCGCAATCCAGTCCACTTTCCACTCCAGTGGAACATCGTGGATGATCCCCAGAATGATCCACCGCAGAATGTAAAACATTCCCGTTCTCGTCAAAAATTTCCGCATGTTTATTTTTCGGTTTTTCCCAGCTGCAAATGGTAACACCGTACGATTCGTTTTCACTGTTTTTTGACCCCCGGGGTGCATAGTCAGCATTTCTGCCATGGGTACTGTAACCCCGCCTACCTCTACTATAGCCCCTCCCTCCTCGCCTGTCATAAGTTCCCCTGGCCCCGCCTACTGGGCGTATTTGTGAGCGATAGAGACGTTTGACTCGTTTATCGTAGAAATATTCTACGCAGTCGTCAATCAAGCTTCTCCTGCAGTGAAAACAAAATTTACAATTATTTTAATAAATTATGTATATGATTATGATAGTTATTACAGTAACTATGATAATGATAATTATTATGATAACTGAATGAGATGAACTGACTCAGTGCACACAGTCAGTCCCATGCGTTGTAGAGTCGAGTCTTTAGCTTTCATCACTCTCTCTATAGAATCACTTTGTTGATAGGCAATAAGATCAACATACTCTATTTTCTGAGAAGCCTACATAATAAAAACAACTGTGATGACATCATTATCATCAAGTAATATGACCAATTATTACCTCATTACCTTGTCTTTCTTGTGCTGATGTGACATTAGACAATAATGCCTAATGTCACATCAGCACGTATAGAGATCAATTATTATTCCTAAAGTGTCCGTTCACCAATGTAAACAATGTAAGATTGAATTATAACAAAGAAAGTAAATAAATAATATACAAATCAATGAATCTATCGCGCATCTATCTTAAAGCAAATTATATTCTTTTATTCTATCCGTTGAGAAAATAAAATACAACCCTTTTAAATACTATTAAAGTCTTCAATTTAAAAAAGAAATGTGAATGTTTAGTTTGAAATCTTTAAAGTTTCTGTTCTTACAGGTCCAGACGCCCACTTTCTGATGCCTCTCTCTATATGTTCTATGTCTCCATATCGCTCAAACACAGACTGCATCTCATCAGTCGACTCCTCATTCGGGAAATGAGTCTGTTTGCAATGCGGAGGAAAAACAGCAAAAGTCATTTACAGAATTTAGAGGTACATCGAAAAAACATCCCCAGATATATTAAAAAGATAAAACTGTTTAGTCAATTAAGTTCATAATCCTAGCTAATTGTGAACTGAACAAACCCTAACCGGAACTTTAGTCCTAACCCTATCCCAAATCCTAATCTCAACCTTAACTCTACAAATTAATACTCGGGGTTAATTTGTCAGGATTAATAAATCAGTTTATTGCTAAATCTTATCTTAAAGACGATAGGACTTCTGCAAGAATAGATCTAACAATAAAACGATAGAACTTTGACTCTCAGTACAGGGTTGAAAACAAACAGAATTGAACAGAGTTAAGTGTCAAAGTAATATTTCTGTTTGCTAAATTAATCAACAAAAGTCAAACATTTGAACATAGTGCGATTCGATTCGTAGAAAGAAATAAAACCAAATTATAAAAATTGCATAGTTATATTCTGTTATTTAAAACATTTAAAGTGCATATTTCAATATAAAACAATAAGTAATAAATGAACAGAATAATGAAAAAAAACTTCAAAACAGAAAAATAATTTTTCGATGTACCGCTACAACTGAGCGAGTTTTTAGATCGTCCTTCCATTCATCCAAATCTTTAGTGAGAGGCTTCAACCTAGATCTGCGCACACGATATCTAATATCATCCACCTAAAACAACGTAGTAGCCATATATTGCAACATAGAGCGCTACCTTTGCTTAAGATGGCATAAATATAATATAGAATTATATAAAATCAATTTTAAAAGGTAGCAGGAAGTCATTTTATAGCTATACAGAAAGACAAACAGTATCTTACCTATATTTGATCACTAGATATATCTACTTTATATATGCCTACATTGTTTATACTACTTTGTATTATACAGCTGTATAATATAATATAAAGAGTAAAATAAATTTAAAAACAAAAAAATGAATGAATGAAAAAATCAGTTGACAACCTCTATTATCTGGGTGGATGATTGACGCAGAGCAGAGATAACTATAGAGGAGTCTGATGTCAAAGCCATCATTCGATTGAAAGCAAGAATGAGAGAAAGATCAATCCCTGAGTAGATCATTTCAGTTAAGAACGGAATGATTTAATTAATGTAGTCTAAATAAAAATCTGTGTCTAAATTATCTTAAAATACTAATAAAAAGACTTTCTATTTAATCCAGTAGTTCCATTTTGATCTCTTGTTATTTAAAACTGTACAACAGCAGTTAAAAGGTTTAGATCTAACCGCATTAAATATTAAAAAAAGTGAGCTTGATATAAAAATATACAACAGTATCTTCAAGTGTTCTTTAAAACAACATAGCTTCAAATATTTACTAATATTAAGACTTAATTTTGTGCATTAACAAATGCGATAAAATAATAAAGTATTAAACAAAATATTATAATAAGAAGTGGTCTAAAAGGCAGCAGAAATTATAGGAGCAACAGATAAAAGTAAAATAAATAATATGTAAATAAGTAATAGATAAAGTAGGCTCATTAATTCAAGTATACCACTGAGAAAAATTTACAAATTCTGTAAAAAACATGTAATTAGGATACATCCATCAAGATCCTGATTATCTCTGAGATATTCATCTTTCATCAAGTTGAAATCACCGAAATAATACT
The DNA here is from genome assembly GCA_034700105.1 of Oconnorella tubifera. Lineage (NCBI taxonomy): Eukaryota > Metazoa > Annelida > Clitellata > Enchytraeida > Enchytraeidae > Oconnorella > Oconnorella tubifera. The sequence goes on along the minus strand of JAQIXG010001713.1, from coordinate 66 downwards.
ACGCAATAAATAATTGAAATATACTATAGTAATAAATATTTTTGACACGACTTGCCAAATCATATC